>VMDO01015725.1:0-50178 GCA_007922755.1 Pedetes capensis
GGGGGGGAACGGAGGATGTGCTGAGAGCAGGAGGCAGTGAGACCTCCTCACCCGGGGGCTCTGAAGAGTCCCCCTTTCATCAGGGTTTTATTTCTGGAGTGTTTGGAGTGCTGCAAGTGTCCCATTTCCTCAGCAGAGCCTGGACTCTCTGTGGGATTCAGGCAAGTCTGGGCATTTGGGAAAGACTGTGAGGCAAGCCTGCAGAGGGTCTGTTTCATTGCACAAGGGACTAGGAGCCTGTTGGGAAAGGACACATGCTAAGGGAGAGAGAGTCCAGGTACAAGAGCTTGGGTTGAAGAGGAGAGGGAAATCTCAATGCAGTGCCACATGACAAGTGTCCTTCTGCTTAGCTCATTCACTGACGCGTCCATGAGTGGGTGAGGGCCCAAGATGGCGCCCTGCTGTTCGCCTCCCCCACAACCCGGGTGGCGTTGCTACTTTCCTGTCATGGAACATGACAGCCAGCTTGGCGAGCAAAGAACCCTCAGTTGCTGATACACCCACAGGCAGAATATGCCTGCATCTACAAATGTCCCAAATGAATAGCAAATTGCCATTGCCACCCTTTCTTATGCATCTTGGTTTCAAATTTATTTTTTACATTAAATATGTTATATTCTTCTCAAACCAGATTGTTGCAAAATTGTTGTTGATTTTTACACTAGAAGCCTGCCCACCAACCATCAGGCCCTTTCAAAGAGTGGGTCAGCCCATTGCAATGGGCACTTGTCATTCAATGGGGAACAGAGGGAGGCTTGTGCTCAGAGGGCCATTGGGGCTCAACGCCAGGCCCACTGCCTCTCCAACCCTCGTTTTTCAAGTGACTGCCACAGTTGCCCATTCCCAAGATACCTCTCTCTTTGCAAGCAGGCTCCAACAACCTCGCTCAGATAAACTATGATTCCTCTTGTTTGGCTTTCTACACTAATAGCTGGTAAATAACATCCTCAAGTGCAGTCGGCTTTAGTGTCAACTGAAGATTTTAAAGATTAAGTGATGTCATTGACTATTTCACCTTTTCTGGGCCCTTCTGGTTACTTAATGATAAGCATTTGCCAAAGGTGGACGTTTTGGAAAAATACAAAATGCCTGTAAGCCTTCGCACGTGCCTCCCCTCTGCCTGGAATGCTAATAAGGGCTGGCATTAGTGAGCACATACTATGTACCTAGAACTGTGCTAAATGTGTTGCAACAGTCTTACGGAGTTATTAGCTTAATTTTGTAGATTGAGGAAACTGAAGCACAGAATAGTAAATGACCTGTCCAAATTCCCATTATCTAGCAAGCAATTAGAAGGAAAACTCAAAGCCTATCTGCCTGGTGCCTGCAGCCGTAGCCCTGTCGCAACCGATCCCGTCAGATCTCGGAAGCTAAGCAGGGTCGGGCCTAGTTAGTACCTGGATGGGAGACCGCTGGGAACACCAGGTGCTGTAGGCTTGGGAGAAGGACCTGGCAACCCCCTCCCAAAAATCAATCCACCATTGAAAACCCTATGAACAGCAGAGAAGCACTGACAATAGTATTTCCCCTGTTGTACAGAGGGTCGCTATGTGTCAGATACCGACACGACGGCACCTAACAACAACAACAACAAATCTGCCTGATATCAAAACTGAGCTCTGAAGTATTCCAACCAACGTTTTCCCGACAGGAAGCCCACACCCTACCCAATCATTGAACTTCTATTCAGCCTGTAGAATCCTGGTCCAGAATCCCCTCCCTTATATGGCCTTGCTGAGTCCCACAGTCGGAGGTAACCTCACCCTCTGAGCCATTCTGGCGCCGTGCACAGGCTCATGTGTTTGGTTTCATCATTGGGATTATTCATTATCACTCTGGCTTTCACACTATAAATTCCCCAAAGACAGAGAGGCTTCTTAGGGCTTTTTGTGTCCTTCAGAAGTCTGGCACACAATAGATGTTCAGTACACAATGATCAACCACTTACCAGAAGAAAGGGACCACAAGTTAACAAGGTGCTGCTCGTAGGGGGAGCACAGGGCTCCTGCATTTCCTCACCCTTCGATCCTGTCTACACCCCAACTCATGCAACAGAGCACCCGAGAAGCAATTGGCGAGGCCTCGTCCTTTACCTGCATGTACAGCCTACTCCTGGTGCCCTGCTCCTCACAGCGACCACTTAGAAAGGGAGATGGGCTCGCAAGTTTGGTACCCATGCTTTCTGTCTGTCGTGAGACCCACTTCTTCCACCATCAGCCACTGTTCTCATCCTTCTCACGCTTTCTGCAAGCAGCTTGAGTCAAACTCTCTGAGCCTGCCACAAAACAACAGGCTGTAATTGCTGTTTTTCATTCAAGCTTAATGATCCTCTCCTTACAACTAACCCATAATTACTGCTCCGAGTTCAGCGCATTCATTCAATACTGATGAGCGCGGCATTCTTTCCCTAGCATATCTAATTTAAGTGGTCTTTTCTAAATGGTAGCTACGACACGGTGACAAGATAGGACATAAGCTCAGATTTCTGTTGTTGTTAAGTGCAAATATTTTGATAAGCGCAGCTAATATGAGATATTTCCTCTGAGCTGGATATGATACACATTGAAATATGACATTGGTACCATCTGTTCTTCATCATAAATATAAATGAAGTGATAATGAGCAAAATGTGTTAAGGACTATCGGGATGATTGCACTCTGATGGTTTAATTTGGATCTTCATTAATCTAAAAATAAAACAATCTGAAAATGACAAATGAACATATTTTTACCGATGCTGTGCAAGCACCTTTCAGACTATGGACTATGTTCTTGCCACGTAAAATGAGAAGTGAATAAAGCGAAAGAGGAGGCTTTTTTGAAGCTTCCACTGAGTTCGTTGTTCAACTCAATAACATGTCGTCCCCATGGGTCTATGTGAAATCCTGGTATACATACCTGGCCTAATGTAGGTGCAGAAATGGACACAAAGAAGACCTGGGTCCAGGCACTTCCTCACTCTGTGACATTGGCCACCGTGTTTCATCTCTCTGAGATGGTACCTGCTTAACTCCCAAAATTGGAATAAGGTCTTTGCCCCAGCCCAAGCCTGGTGCCCACACTATGCTTGGGTGCTTGGCACTATATAATGCTCAGTAAATAGACAGAGAGGTAGCATTTAGTAGGTACCTATTAAGAGATTAGATGGATCTTACATCAAATATCATTTATTCATTACCATTTCTCTCTATTTTACACATGAAGAAACCAAGGCACAAAGAAATAAGCAACGTGTCAGACTTGAAATATCAGAACTGAGGTCTGAACCAGGCAGTCTCATCCTTTAGCTTTATAGTTATTATTACCATCGTCATCATCACTATTATTTTTGTGGTGTTGGGGATCAAAGCCAGGGCCTTGCACACTCTAGAGAAGCACTCTACCACTAAGCCACACCTCCATTCCTATAGTTTGTATTAATATTATAATTGTTAGTGAGGCACAGTGGTATACACCTGTAATCCCAGCAACCCAGGACGCAGAGGCAGGAGGATTGCACGTTCAAGGCCAGAAGCAGCCTGCATAATTTAGGGAGCCTCTGTCTCAAGATAAAAATTAAAAATGGGCTGAGGGTGCAGCCCAGCAGAAAAGCACCTGAAAAGTATGTGTAAGGACCCAGGTTCAGCCCGCAAGTACTGCAAAAAGAAAATCATAGCTGTTACTTATCACCAATTATTAAAGGAAAAAAGAAGATATTATTTTCTAGCCAAAGTCTACAACAAAAATAAAGCAAAGGGTGACTGGTTAAGCAAGAGGCTGCTTCTGATGAGATCTTCCTCATGGTACCCAGGGTTCGCTCAGGGGAGCAGGTTTATTTGCCAATCCCACCACCCCTACCCCATGCACATCAGCTCCAGGATCCTCTGTCTCCTCTTGGCTCACTAGGTTTTTCCTGCTTCTCCACATTTCCAGGAAAAAGGCAGAACTTTTATGAGCCTACTCAGGTTTCCGGGAGATGTGCCTTGAAGTCCAAACCACTCCATCAGTAAGTAACCCTAGCCTCTAACTCATCCCTACGTCCCTGGCCTCTCTGGTGATAGTCCAGGTGTACCCCATCCAACTTTCTGCTGCTCCCCGTAGTATGCAAGCCTCGAGGGGGTTACGTGGGCCTTCCACCTATTTGCTCAATCCTTCTCTCGCTTGAATCAGGGCTTCCCTGTGCCCAGGGCCAACTGTCATTCCAGGCAACTGACATGCACTATGTCATTTAATGCTCATCATTGTCATTGTTAGGTGCCGTCAAGTTAGGTCTGACTCATGGTGATCCTGTGTACAACAGACGAAACATTACCAACACTGTGCAGTGCCCAGCACTATTATCAGTGCTTCTCTGCTATTCATACAGCTTTCAATGGCTTATTGTTTTGGGGAGTGGGCTGCCAGTTCCGTCTCCCAAGCCTACAGCACCTGGTGTTCCCAGGCGGTCTCCCATCCAAGTACTAACCAGGCCTAACCCTTCTTAGCTTCTGAGATCTGACGGGATCAAAAGCCACAAAGCTATGGCTGGAGGCCTTAATGCTCATGTTGTTGTTGTTGTTATTGTTGTTGTTGTTGTTATTGTTGTTAGGTGCCTTTGAGTTGGTATCCCAACTCATAGCGACCCTGCATACAATAGCTGAAACACTATTATCAGTGCTTTTCCACTATTCATAAGGCTTTTGATGGCTTATTGTTTTGAGGAGTGGGCTTCCAGGTCCTTCTCCCAAGCTGTAGCACCTGGTGTTCCCATGCGGTCTCCCATCCAAGTACTAACCGGCCCGACCCTGCTTAGCTTCTGAGATCTGATGGGATCCGATGCCTCAGTGCTACAGCCGGAGGCCTTAATGCTCACAGCAACCTTGAAATTGTCTGCTCCGTTTTCAGAAGAGGAAGCAGAGACTCCGAGGGCTGACACAACATCCTCATTTTGCCTCTCACGCCTCTCTCCTCCCTCTGCTCTGACCGCCTCTTAAGGTGCGCCTGCCTGGGAGGTTTTCCCTGACACCCCTGGCCTCCCTACTCCACAGTCGCTGTGGCCGCCTGTTTCTGGGTTCATGCAGTGCAGAGCTGGTTGGTCCTCCTATGGCACCTCTCACCTGCTGCTCCGATCATCAGCACCCCACCTAGCTTTGCCCCTGGACCGCACGTGCCTGTGGCCATGCAGCGCCAAACAGGGTGGCCATGAATGACTAAAGGAGCGAACAAAGGCATCCCACGGTCACATAGAGGTCGTACGCCATGGTGGCAAAGCACGAACACGAACACAGACTGTCCGGTGGGACCTGGCTCTCGGATAGGTGCTGGCAGTGCTTCCGTGAACAGGCAGCTTAAGCCCCTGAGCCTCGTCTTCATCATCTATAAAATGGGGCTGATGCAGCTGCCTCAGTGGGCTGTCATGAGCGCTAAGCCAGTTCATAGAGGTAGACTTTCTAGAATAGTACCCGGCAGGTGGCAAGGGACCAGGAACGAACAATGATGCGTACCACCTATCGCCCTTATCCCACCGTCAGAGCTGTGCCAGGAAGAGCTTCCCGAAGCCCAGGTTCTCCAGCCTCCGAGTCACACACTCGCCTTGTTTAAGGCAAAAAAAATAAAAGCACCCAAACTGTAAGCCAAGAGAAAAGCAACAACAACATGACTCAATTACTGCAGTGAAGATTCAAACTTATAGATTGAATTTAAAAATTTTTGAAACTGCCAGGCATGGTGGTGCACGCCTGTAATCCCAGCGGCTTGGGAGGCAGAGGCAGCAGGATCGCAAGTTCGAGACCAGAGGCAGTCTGCACTAATTTAGTGAGACCCTGTCTCAAAAAGTAAAAAAATGGGCTGAGGGTGCAGCTCAGTGGTCCAGCACTTGCAAAGCATGCAGGTGCGAGGCCCTGGGTTCAACTCCTAGTACCAAAAAAAAAAAAAATTAAAAAAAATGGGCTGGGGGGGCAGTGGTCCAGCACTTGCAAAGCATGCAAGTGCAAGGACCTGTGTTCAACTCCCAGTACTGCAAAAAATAAAAATAAATAAAATAAAAAATAAAATAAATAAAAATTTTTGAATCTGCCTTTGAGCGTTCCAGGGAACAAAAATAGAAGAGGCCATCACTGCCTCCTGTACAGCCTACTCAGCAAGGTCCTTAGAATGGCCAAAGAATGACGGGTCACAGGGGTACAGGGAGGCCATAAAATGGAATGTACCTGCTCCTCTGATCCCGCCCTGCCACCACGGAATCCCCGCCAGGCTGAGCCTGCAGAGTCCATGCTGAGGAGAGAGCCTGAGCTAGGACCATGGGTCACATTGCTGCTCTCTGCAAGGGCCCCAAGGAGCCATTCTGCAAGGATGCCAGTAGTCACAGCAGATAGGCCAACCCATCACTGCTGTTGAAACCTAACCCCAAAGTCTTGTACTGGAACAAGCCTCATTATGCCATTCCCTCTCATAGCAAACAGTGGCTTCTCTCCGGGTAAAACTGGGGCTTTCTTCCCAGATCCCTCCCCTGCACCAGTCTGCCTCACACATCCTTTCTGCTCCCTTGTACCTTTCCAGTCCTTTTCCATGCCCTCAGGTCGCGTCTCCAGTTCCTCTGAAATCTCAGCAGGCACAAATAACTCTGTAACTCCGTGTGTGTGACCTGAGACCCCACACAGAACAAGCACAGCTCCGGCACAATGCCTATCAATAATTCCTCCAAGGCAATGTGGGGAACGCCACAGCCCCTTGATAAATCCGTGCAGACTGAAAGAGAAGATTCAGTGGGTGATGAAAGAACCCAGTGATGCTCTGAGAAGAGTTGGGGCTAAAATCAAGTTCATGTGATACGGAGTGTTGGGGGAAAGTGTGTTTTGTGTTTCTAGTGGAAATGGCTTATGGCATGCTTTTATCACTTAAGCACCGGGTTGTTTGTCTTGCAGAGTCTCTTACCTCTGCTCACCATGTGTGAACGAGTAACTGGGGTCTGTAGGAGAGCTGTAAGCCAAAGTCCAAAAGGATGAAGTCAAGCACAAGAAGATATTTTGAGCTCGAACAAGTAAAATACATGAACTAATCGGGAGAAAGCATGCATAATTCACCATTGTTCCACATGGCTATTCCTTCCCAGAGCACTTCTTACTTGAATGAATAATACAGATAATACACCCACATAAGCCACAACTGGCAAGACCCAAAGATGTTATCCTGCTCCCTAATGGAAAAAAATATCAAGCAAACATAGGGGGTATAAGAAAGAACTAAGTTTTAATCATTACTTTTTGGAGGGTTTTGTTTGTTTGTTTGTTTGTTTGTAGGATTCTACATCAAGTATAATATTCATTAAAAAGTGATCTGGAAATCCTGTGAACAAACTAAAAAAGAACAATGTTGGTTTAATGATCTCTTTAAAGTTTAGTTACTTAGTTATACCCTGACTCTCAAGAACACTTAATTCATTATCACTCTTGCTAGGGTGTTGTTGTTGTTAGGCGCCGTCGAGTCAGTATCTGACTCATAGCGACCCTACATACAATAGGGGAAACACTATTGTCAGTGCTTCTTTGCTGTTCATAGGGTTTTTAATGGCAGATTGATTTTTGGGAGGGGGTTTCCAGGTCCTTCTCCCAAGCCTACAGCTTCTGGTGTTCCCAGGCGGTCTCCCATCCAGGTACTAACCAGGCCGGACCCTGCTTAGCTTCCGAGATCTGACGGGATCGGATGCCATAAGACTCCTTTATACATGCTCACAACACTTAGATCTTGAAAAGGCTGTCTTAATAAGGGTGGACTGGTAACTGCAGTTGCACCCATCTATTTAGTGTAAGCTACTTACTTTTTCTTTTCTTTTCTTTTTTATTTGCCTGTAGCCATAGCCCTATGGCATCCGATCCCGTCAGATCTCAGAAGCTAAGCAAGGTCGGGCCTGGTTAGTACTTGAATGGGAGACCACCTGGGAACACCAGATGCTGCAGGCTTGGGAGAAGGACCCAGCAACCCACTCCCAAAAATCAAACTGCCATTGAAAACACTATAAGTAGGAGAGAGGCACTGACAATAGTGTTTGGCCTGTTGTACATAGGGTCACTATGAGTCAGACACCAACTGGACAGCACCTAACAACAAATTACCTTTTGGTAATAAATGGAACTAAGTGATCTTGCAAGAATAAGAATTTTGCCTGCTTGTCTCTACACTTCCAGATACAAGCTTGAGTCTTACCTTGCTCCCTAATAAAAAGTTGGAGATATTTTAATGTGTAGCAAAGATAAACAATTGACCCCCTTGTTAATCCAATTTCATATTGCAATTATGCCTCTCATTTTATGAATAAAAGTAAAAAAGAACATCAAAAGTCAAAGGAAACTGTGCTAACACACACTTCAGGTTTCCTGTTAACACAAGTCAGAAAGTTGGATTAGAGGGGACTCTTCGGATGTGAAGCTGATTATTCATTTGAAAAAAGGTAGCATTCCTGTTTTCTGCAATTAACTATGTTCTTGAAAAGCAACAAGCATGGAAGAATCACACATCTATGGTGATTTTTTTTCAAAGGAAACAATTAGTAACCATATCAAAAAAGCTAATTCAGATTAATTAAAGAACACCCACATCAGTTAAATATAATACTTCCTCTTTGACTTAACTCCCTGTATACAATGTGTTGCTAAAAAGTGTTGAGCGTCAAGATAATAAAGAATGACAGTTGAAGGATCTGGGGCTTGGAAGAAAACTTTAGGGTCTGTAACCATTTTAATTGCACATAATTATGGATAAGGAAGTGGAATAATTTAATCTCTGGCCCTTCATACTATTAAAAGGCTAATGGAACGGTATCAAAATTGGTTATTTAAGTAAAATTGCAAGAAGCTGTTTTTCATTCTGAAGTATAAATGGAAACTAAATGAAACATTAAATGGACTTCGCATCAATCTTTTCATTATATGATATAACGGTAATCCAAGATCTAGTAGAAATTATCTGTGGAGACTTAGAACAAGTAAAATGAAACATACTTTTGAAATATTTATTTTTTTAATTTGGAAAGTATGAAGAAGACAGGCTCCAGCTGTAATCCCATGGTATCTGATCCCGTCAGATCTCAGAAGCTAAACAGGGTTGGGCCTGGTTAGTGCTTGGATGGGAGACCGCCTGGGAACACCAGGTGCTGTAGGCTTGGGAGACGGACCTGGCAACCCACTCCCAAAAATCAATCCACCATTGAAAACCCTAGGAACAGCAGAGAAGCACTGACAATAGTGTTTCACCTGTTGTACGCAGGGTCGCTATGAGTCAGATACTGACTGACAGTACCTAACAACAACATGATGAAGATAAGAAAAATCCATCTTCCTATGTGCAAAATGCCTCTAGAAGGAGACACAAGGATGTTGGGATGGGGGCATCTGACAGGGAGCACATTGTGCAAGGGGTAGCAATTAGAGGGAGACTTAGCTTTTAGTCAATACCTTTTATAATGTTTGAATGTCATTTTTAAAAACTGAATTGAATTAAATCTCTAAGCAATTACCCATAATCTCACCAATCAAAGATTAGAATATTGCCATTGCATATTGTCATAACACTTTACTGTGGATGAACATGCTTTTCCTCCTTTCCAAAGTTGGCATCATGGCATATTCTATAACCTATCATTTTCTGAGTTTTTCCTATATTATTAAACATCTTACTGGAATTTAAAGTATGAATAGGCTAATAGCAAACATTTGCCAACAAGTCGTTTCTTTCATTAAATCCTTGATTGGTGGCATTTAGCTGTGTTCTGTCTTCTGTTGATGTAAACAGCTCTGCAATAAACACCCTTATCTTTAACTCTTTCTACACTCTGCTGATGTCTTTTATAGACATTGTCTTACCAAGCATTCAATACACAGAGCTAAAATGCACTCTTGCAGCAAACAGTGCATGGTGGAGCAGGGCAGGGTGTAGGAATGCCCTTCCCAGGGCACCCTCTCTACACAGCGGACAGGCATTTGGAGATTGCTTGCATGAAGAAGGAGTCCACCAAAAGTTTCAGATCAAAATACGGATTTCCACAAATATCTATTCCAAAATTTGGATGTTCTAGAGATGCCATCATAGTTAATCCTAAAATACATTCCCCCCTCCTGGGCTGTGAACAGAGTGGGATAGATTCTAAACTTCCCTCAGCAGGCTAAGGCTTTTCAAATGCTAAGAACCGGTTCTCTGCCTTGAAAGCCTCAAGTACTCTGTGAGCCCGACAGTGTTCCAAAAAGGGAGTCTTGAGAATCTATCACCCAAGTTTGCTGCCTTTGGCACCAAGAAAGAATTTCTGATCTAGGATCATCCATGCCCTCTAGGGATGCAACTTCCCAAGGGCCACCCTGTACACCAAGTCTCCTCTTTCCCTCACGTCCTCAGACTTCACCTTTGGGAAAGTAGACCTCACCTTTGGGAAAGTGTAACAGGCCAGCTGAGCACCTCCAATATGGGGCCCTGGCACAGTTATTGTAAGTGACTCTGATCTGCTTTTTAGCTTACAACTGAAACATATGCTTTTGGATAAAACAGAAGCAGTGATTGTTCAGCATAGATGAATTTCAAACTTATAGAAAAGCACAAAAAATAAATACTGCCTTTTATTCCACCACTCTGAGACAACTTCTGTTAATAGTTCAGTATATTTTGGGGAACAATACCTAATCTTCTGATCATGTGGGGGTTTTTTGTTTGTTTGTTTATTTGTTTTTCTGTGGTACTAGGAGCCTGAATCCAGGGCCTCATGCATACTTTACAAGTGCTCTACCACTGAACTACACCCTTAGCTCCCCATTTTTATTTTTATTTATTTATTTTTATTTTATTTATTTATTTATTTTAGTCCTTAGTACTTGGGGGTTGAATGGAGGGTCTCAACCATACTTTGTAAGTGCTCTACCACTGGTGTGCACCCCTAGCCCATTTTTCACTTTTTTGTTTTGAGACAGGGTCTCTCTAAGCTTTGCAGGCCGCTTCTGGCCTGGAACTTGCGATTCTCCTGCCTCTGCCTCCCAAGTCAGTGGGATTGTAGGCATGCACTGCTGTACCCAGCTATATGTGTATTCTTATTTGGAAAATATATTACTCTGAACTGTAACCTGGTTTCCACTTAGTATATCATGAACTGCTTTCGAGGTCATTAATTATATGACAGAAAAATGTTTTTGATGCCTTATACAATATTGTTACGTAAATGTACCTTTAAGAAAAAAAATGTTTATTTGCAAATTCATCTGTTAAAGTAGGAGCTCTCTGACCCACCTGTATGACATATAGCAAATGTCACAGGCACCTGAAATGGCTTATCAGCTATACCTAGTATCCTTTTAAAAATGACAAATTACTTATTGGAAGAGAAAATGCCTTTTTTTTTTTAATACTGAAATTCTGAACCCTGGGCCTTGCACACACTTTGCAAGCACTCTACCACTGAGCTAAAACCTCCAGCCCCCATTCTTTTTCTGTTGTATTTTATCTTGAACAAGAGTCTCAATAAATTACACAGGCTGCCTCTGGCCTCGAACTTGTGATTCTACTGCCTCTACTTCCCAAGTCACTGAGATTACAGGCATGGGCTATCATGCTCAGCTGAGAAAATTCTTAAATATGAGCAAAAATTAAATCTAGAATGATTTCACACTTAAATTACTTCACTACTACTTTTAAATTCATGCCCTAGCTTAAAAAAATAACTGAAGATGATAAACAATTTTTATGGTTTTGTTGAATGCAAGAAAAACAACACGAAATCCAATCAACAAACTCACACCCACAGGAAAGGCCTTGGCCTCATGTCAAACTATCTCCCCCATGTGTCTGTCAGTCAGCTTGCTGTACTGTGGGGGCTTGCATGTTGCTGTGTTGCTGAAAGCTATGCTACTGGTATGACAGATACCAGCAGAGTCCCATGGTGGACAGGTTTCAGCTGAGCTTCCAGACTAAGACAGACTAGGGAGAAGGATGTGGCAGCCCACTCCCAAAACAATTAGCCATTGAAAACCCTATGAAGGAACACTGTAAATATAGTGCCAGAAAATGAGCCCCCAAGGTTGGAAGGCGCTCAGAAGTCAACTAGGGAAGAGTTGCCTCCTCAAAGTAGTTGTTGTTGTTGTTGTTGTTAGGTGCCGTCGAGTCGGTATCCGACTCATAGCGACCCTCATAGGGTTTTCAATGGCTGATTGTTTCAGGATTGCATTGGGAATGGATTGCCAGGTCCTTCTCCCATTTTTGCGGTGCTGGGAATTGAACTCGGGACCTCAGAGACTGCAGCGCAGCGCTCTACCAACTGAGCTAAATCCCAGCCCAGCCCCTCAAAGTAGAGTCTACCTTAATAACAGAAATGTAGTAAAGCCCCAGGGACCTCCATTTGCTGATGTGGCACAACTCAAAATAAGGAGGAACAACTGTAAACCTTCATTAATAATTGGAACATATGTGGTATGCATGTGGTATGAATTTAGGAAAATTAGAAATTGTCAAAAAGGAAATGGAGCACATAAACATGGACATTTAGGCATCAGTGAGCTAAAATGGACCGGCATGAGCCATTTTGAATCAGATAATCATATGGTCTACTATGCTGGGAATGACAAAGAGAAATGGGGTTGCAATCATCATCAAAAAAGACATCTCAAGATCTGTCCTGAAGTGCAATGCTGTCAGTGATAAAGTAATATCCATATACTTCAAAGGAAGTCCAGTTAATATGACTATTATACAAATTTACACACCAACCACCATGGCTACAAATGAAGAAAAGTAACATTTTTACCACCTTCTGCAATCTAAAATAGATCAAACATGCAGTTAGGATGTATTGATAATTACTGGTGACTGGAGCGCAAAAGTTGAAACAAAGAAGGCGGCTCGGTAGTTAGAAAATAGGGCCTTGGTGCAGAAACAATGCTGGAGATTGCATGATAGGGTTTTGTCAGACCAATGACCTTTTCATTGCAAATACATTTTTTCACCAACATAAATAGTGACTATACACATGGAATCCACCAGATGGAACATACAGAAACCAAATTAACTACATTTGTGGAAAGAGATGATGGAAAAGCTCAATATCAAATGTCAGAACAAGACCAGATGCTGATTATGGATCAAACAATCAATTGCTCATATGCAGGTTCAAACTGAAAGTGAAGGAAATTAGAACAAGTGTATGAGAATCAAGGTATGACCTTGAGTATATCCCACCTGAGTTCAGGGACCATCTGAGGAACAGGTTTAATGCATTAGACATTAATGATCAAAGACCAGATGAGTTGTGTCATATGAAAGACATCATTCATGGGGAAAGCATAAGGTTATTAATAAGATGAGAAAAAAAAAGACAAAATTACATGTCAAAAGACACTCTGAAACTTGCCCTTGAACATCAAGCAGCTAAAGCAAAAGGAAGACATGATGAAATTAAGGAATGAAGCAGAAAATTTCAAAGGATAGTTCAAGAAGACAAAATCAAACCTTGTAATGACATATGCAAAGAGCTGTAGATAGAAAACCAAAAGGGAAGAACACATTCTGTTTTTCTCAAGATTAGGGAAATCAAGAAAAATTTCAAGCTTTGAGTCACAATAATGAAGGATTCTATAGGGAAAATATTGACTAGCGCAGGAAACATCAAAAGAAGATGGAAAGAATACACAGAGTTATTATACCAAAAGAAATTGGTGAATGAACAACCATTTCAAGAGGTTGTATATGATCAGAAACCAATGGTACTAAAGGAAAAAGTGAAGCTGCCTTGAAGGAATTGGTGAAACATAATGCTCCTAGGAATTGATGGAATACAAATAGAGATGTTTCAACAAACAGATGCAGCACTGGAAGTGCTAACTTGTTTATGCCAAGAGATTTGGAAAACAACTACCTGGCCAACTGACTTGGAAAGATCCATATTTGTGCCTATTCCCAATAAAGGGGATCCAACTGAATGTGAAAATTATCAAGCAATATCATTAATATCACACACAAGCAAATTTTGCTAAAGATCATTCAAAAGTGACTGCAGCAGTGTATAGCCAGGGAACTGCCAGAAAATCAAGTCAGATTCAGAAGAGGGCATGGAACCAGTGACATCATTGCTGATGTCAGATAGATATTAGCTGAAAGCAGAAAATACCAGAAAGATGTCTATCTATGTTTTATTGACTATGCAAAGGCATTTGACTATGTGGATCATAACAAATTATGGATAACACTGAGAAGAATCAGAACACCAGAGCACTTACTTATACTCATGAGGAGGAATCTATACTTGGACCAGGAGGCAGTCGTTCAACCAGAAGAAAGAAACATTGCCTGGTTTACAGTCAAGAAAGGTGCGCATCAGGAGAAGGACATCATGTTTGGGAGAGTGACAGGTCAACAAAAGAAAGGAAAACCCTCAACTAGATGGATTGACACAGTGTCAGCAACAATGGGCTTAAATATCAGTAAGATCATGTGCCTGGCACAGAAGCAGTGAGTGTTCCCTTCTGTTGTACATAGGGTCACCATGTGTTGGACCCAAATAGCACCTAAGAACAACAAGCACATATATGTTTCAAATACAAAGAAAATATCTTGAGGATAGTACTCATATGCCATCCTTTATAAATTCCCTGCTTTAGCCAATTTTTTCAATGAACTGATTGATAATTATTTTAATTACAATAGATAAGAGTATTTGCATTTACAATCAGTAGATAACCATATGAGGGGAAAATTTTCCACCATCCCAGTACTTAGGGGTTGAATCCAGAGCCTCACATGTACTTTGCAAATGCTCTGCCACTGGGCTGCAGCCCCTGCCCATTTTTTATTTTTTATTTTGAGACAAAGTTTCACTAAGTTTGGTAGGCTTCCTCTGTCCTTGAACCTGCAGTCCTCCAGCTTCCACCTCCCAAGTCTCTGGATTACAGGTGTGAGCCACTGAGCTCTGCAGAAAAAAATCTTTATGAACAAGATTATGACATTATTAATTTGTTGCTGAAACAATGAAAGGTTATATTGGACCAAATTGCACCGCAAAAGCAAGTTGAATGTGAATAGTTTAAATGATCCCTGACTTTGAAGGGCATTTCCAACTTATCCTTCTATAAATGCTAAATGGCCATTTTCCACTTGGCCTGAAATTCCTTTCCTGTAAAAGCCTTGCCTGAGAAGGTGTGTTCCCTGATCTGAAGTTAAAGAAGCAACTACTCATTTTAGGAGACATTCCTAATGTGTTACTGATCCCAAACATCTTCCTTTTGTGCAGATAGTGGCTGGACTGAAGGACACTTCATATGAGCAGGAGGAAGAAATGTCACATGAGGGATGGTGGTACTCTTTCTAGTGTTAGAATTAACTACTCATGGAAATTAAAGATAACAGTATTTCCCATTACCAATCTCTCTCTAAAGGGTATGGCAGCCCCAGCTCATTAAAGATACCAAGAGAAGCCTAGATGGAATTGGCATGTAAGCTTATATGGAAGCCTACATGGAGCATAGAGATGGAACCAACCTTGATTTGGAAAGTTACCAAGCGATTCTAGGTTACATGACACTTTCATTATTATAGCTTTTCATATGATACAATGGATTGTGCTTCTATTGAAGTTGTTAATAACACTGGCTATTTTTCCATCATGAGCCTTTAGAAATAAATCACTTTACCAACTGTTAATATTATTAGGATAAAATTTTCTTATTTATTATCAAGTTTGATTTTCTCTTTAGATTCTCTTTTTCTTGGTGGGTCATTTAATTACTTCCCATCTCCACAACATCTGTTCCGATTCCCATCCCACCCAATATCTTTCGTGCTTTCAGCTTCAATTAGAAGTTTGCTAAAGCAAGGATCTTCACTCAGACCTCGGACCTTTGCAATTAATTTTAATCAGGCTTGTTAACACTTTTTTAATATGTAAGAAATAAGCAAATATGTAACCAAAAAGCCATTTATATCTTTTATGAAGGTAACAAATATGCAATTAAAATTCCTTCTCTCAGTGACTTTGCAATAAATTAACTTGTTTTGTCACCATTGTGCCTGTATAATGTCATTTACTCTGGAGTTTTGACAGTCAGGGTTTTTTTTTTATCATTGGCAAAATTAGCAAGTAATATTAAGATCTAAGAAATGACAATTAGTTTGTGAATTAGGTGGGATATACAATGTGTTAATTATTGAGGGACCAGGCTGCATGCAATTAAAATTTAGCATCCAGATAATGATAATGTAGTACGCTTCTGAGTATCTAATGAAGTTGAAAATGTTCATTACCAATAAATTAATTCTCAGTTGCCTAACCAGTTTCTAAAATGTCTATACAAAGGGGTAGATCATAATAATCATTATTGTTCCCAAATAGAATAATAACATAAGATCTTGAAAGTCTACAAGGACTATCATTTTATTGTTACAGTTCTCTGCACACTGACAGGAAGCCTTTCCAAAGATGCAGAAATATGATAGCCACAGGGATATTTGCTTATTTTAAACATTCTTTCAAGTCATCTTAAGCTCAAAGAATGAGATGAGAAGAGAAAAGGGCATTGAGAGGGGAAATGGGTTGGGATATCCTGCATTTGCTCGAATGGACCCTTCATGTTTTAATAAGGATTTAAGAAATGTCTTCTTAACTTGAGCTAAATGCATTCCTCCGTGGTTCACAAACTCAGTTCCATGTCAATGTCTTCTTGTTACAGAAGCCCCTACTGTTCTAGGAGCTGAATAATCAGTAATGAGTGCTGTCTCAAGGAGACCCCAGTCTTATAGGGGGTCAAACACAAAAACAAGTCATTGTATTACAGCATGATAACTGCCATGACATAGAGACAGAAGTGTGACTAGGATCCTGTAAAGTCCCCCTGAGTGCTGAATAGAGCAGATTGTAGAAGGCAAGGGTAGAAACAGAGATAAAACAGGGTATTACCATGGTCCGTGTGAAAGCTGGTGGAGGCCTGCACATAGGAGTAGCACCGGAGAGAGAGAAAAGGTAAAAGATTGTAAACATATCTTGAAGATAGAATTGTATCCAGGATTTGGCTTGAGAAATTGGAAGGATGGTGCTATTATTACCTGATTTCCCCCAAAATCAGGTTAAATGGAAACCTCCAGAATCCTGTAGGAGATTGTAAAGATTTGTAGTGTCTATAGGAGCTGGGATTTAGCTCAATTGGTAGAGTGCTGCTCTGCATTCTCTGAGGCCCTGGATTTGATTCCCAGCACCGCAACAACAGGAGAAGGACCTGGCAGCCCACTGCTGAAAACAATCCCAAAACAATAGGCCATCACAAACCCTGAGGGTTGCTATGAGTTGGACCACCTCGATGGCCCCTAACAACAACATAGGAGATAGGAGTGAGAATATCGTGATGGCCCTGGAGTTCAGGGGTCAGGTTTGGATGGCAATGCAACTTGGGAAATTGTCAGCGTGTAAGTGATTCTGAAGCCCTGGAATGCATGAGCATGCCCACTGACAAGGGATGGAGGGAGGAGAGAAGTCCCAGGAGCATGGAATGCCTGCATTCAGAGGACAAGATGGAGGGAAAGAAGTTGGCAAAGGATGAAGAAGGAGCAGCCAGTGAAGTTGGTGGGGCAGTTAGGACAGCACAGACCATGGGGACCAAGGGAGGAAAGAAGGCAGAAAGGAACAGGTAATCCCATACCTGGGCCAAGGTTATTTATTGAAGTGTTGCTATAACAGCCACATATTAAAAATACCCAGAAGGCCCATAATGTAAGCCTAAGGAGAAGCAGCGGGCCTATCCACACAAAGGGAAACTCAGTGGACTGAGTTCCAAAATAAACTGTTACGAAATTCACCCCGTGAAATAAACAAAAGTTCTCTAATTCTCATATATTTGCAAAAAAAGAGGGGGGAGCAGGAATATATGGAATTACTTTAACATGCATTGACTATTTCTAAAAGATAAAAAGCAAAATGGTTGCCTATAGCGAAGGCAACTGAATGACTCCAGAGTTGGGGTAGAATGGATGAGATTTCTTTTAATTTTAGTGGTGTAGTTTTTAGACTTTAAAGTTTGCATTTTATCCTATATACTTTTACTAACCAACTTCAAGAAATATTTCTTATAATTAATGATTGCATTATTTTTTGACATCTTCTGTTTACAAGGCCTGCAGGGGTAGCCCTGTGGCATCTGATCCCTTCAGATCTCTGAAGCTAAGCAGGGTCGGGCCTGGTTAGTACCTGGATGGGAGACCGCCTGGGAACACCAGAAGCTGTAGGCTTGGGAGAAGGACCTGGCAACCCCCTCCCAAAAATCAATCTGCCATTGAAAACCCTATGAACAGCAGAGAAGCACTGACAGTAGTGTTTCCCCTGCTGTACAGAGGGTCACTATGAGTCGGATACCGACTCGACGGCACCTAACAACAACAACAACAATTTACAAGAGTTATATTATTTACCTTGCCTTACAATCATATTTATCACAGCCATTTGGATAATTCTGTTTAATTGTTTTCTACACTCATCACAAGTACTTTTTGCATTTTCACTATACATTCCTCACTCATGAAGTCATTGTTTTCCTCTCCTTGGGCTGCAGTGTATGTTCAGGTAATTTTATCATGTTGTTGTTAGGTGCCATCAAGTCAGTGTCAAAACCATAGGGACCCTACGTACAACAGGCAGAACACTATTGTGGTGCTTCTTTGCCATTCATAGGGTTTTCAATGGCAGATTGTATTTTGGGAGTGGGTTGTTGGGTCCTTATCCTAAGCCTACAGCACCTGGTATTCCCAAGCGGTCTCCCATCCAGGTACTAACCAGGCCTCACCCTGCTTAGCTTCTGAGATCTGACGGGATTGGATGCCAGAGTGGTATGGCTGCAGGCAATTTTATCATATAGATGTATGTATATTTCCTGAGTCCTTAAATATGTGAGATTTTCTTTCTGTAGATTTCAGACAGAAATAATTATTTGGGAGAGAACTTAGTTTAGGCTATGCCCAAAAAGAGTCTGAAACTATGAGCTAGGTACAGGTAGGTCATTTTGGAGCTGTTCCCAAGAAACCAGCAATGAGGCAGAAACAAGAGAAACAGGAGATGGAAATATAATGGGTGCATGATTGAGCTCATGACACCACTCTGAAGAACTTAGGTGCCTGGCCACTCAGGACCCCTGTGGAAACATGCAAAATTTACCTCACAGTTGCTCCTCCCCCTCACACACACATAGGGTGGGAGGCCAGGGCATTCACCTACCAACTTCCACCTCCAATTAATCAAGAATTGGCCTAAGAACTTTAACTCCATTTCAATTTGACTTCTACAGACTTAGGAAAAGCCCTTTAGTAAGGCCCTAAAGAGGCTTGAAATGAGAAGCTGACAGTAACTGCCACCTCACTTTCCTCACAGGCAGTTAAAATCACAAGTGGCCAGAGAGATGGGTACAGAGCACAAAAGGGATCTTCTACAATTCACTGCAGAATCCTTGTACCACAGCTATTTTTACTCTGTTAAACAGAAAATTTTAGACATATTAAAGTCCACACAGTTTGACTGAGCAAGGACTAATTTGTGAATCAGGCAATCAGGCATCTCTGAGAACTAGAATAGGTTCAGAGAGAGACTGCCCACTCCCCTGCCCCATGTATGTGGTCATATTTATAGCCAGAGAAAAGGAAGTGACGTACAAATAATGCAAATGAGGTACAAAGATTGCCCAGTTGGTTACAGCGCACACCTGTCTTATTTGAACATGGTTTGAATGGTTGTCCAGTTATGACTGGCTGAGACTCAGCTACTTGTTACAAGAATAGATGACAGTCTCTTTACATATCCAGTTAGGTTATATTTCACTGTGTATGGAGAAACATTTAGGCCAAACTTAAAGTATATGTGCAGGCAATCACATGTTTAAGCCAAACCTAATTCCAATTTTACAGATCTCAAACTTCCATGAATGTTATTCCATGTTTTATGGAATCTGACATTGCAGAACAGGCTGGAACTACCCTGCTATCCATTTCCATTCTCGGTAACCAGAGTGTCTTTAAAATTTAAGAAGATTCAAGACATGGACATTTCTGCAGGTCTTGACAATTCTTAATGGATTTTACTTATATTTAGTGTACCCTTACAATCTACAAATTCAGATCTTTTTACAGCTCAGGAAAATTTTCCTAAATTATATCTGTTAATATTTTTTCTTCTTCACTTGCCTGCAGCCATAGCACTGTGGCATCAGAACCCATCAGGTCTCAGAGGCCAAGCAGGGTTGGGCCTGGTTAGTACTTGGATGGGAGACTGCCTGGGAACACCAGGTGCTGTAGGCTTGGGAGACAGACCCAGCAACCCACTGCCAAAAATCAATCTGCCATTGAAAACTCTGTGAACAGCAGAGAGGCACTGACCTGTTGTACCTAGGGTCGCTATGAGTCGGATACAGACTTGATGTCACCTAACAACAACAACAATTCCACTTAGGCACAGATGGTTAAGTAATCCTACTTCCATATAAATTATTATCCCTTTGATTGATTTTTCTCTCTTCATGTTTTTCCTGTGTATTCTGCATTCTAGGAGAGTTTTCTCAGGCCTATTTTCCACATCTGATAAAAAAAAAATTCAACAGTGTCAGTTCTACTCTTAAATGATTATCATCTTTTAAATTCTATTCTGGCATTATCTGTTTCCATGAATGTTTTTCTTACCTATGCCATTTTTTGGTCTAATTATCTAGTTATCTCTTATTTCAGTTAAATGCCTTTCATATTCTTATCAGGGTTTAATAGGTAAAATTTATTTCTTCAAATATATATTTTTCATGATTTGCCTACAACATTTATCACTATTTATAAAATAGAAGTCTTTCATGACTCCCTTGTTGTTAGTTTCCTATTTTGATATCAGGTTTTCTCTATAATTCATCTCAAACAAGAGGGGATGGGAATGATATATGTCCCTTAGGTCTCTCTCTAGTTCCCTGAGCACTGTTAGAATTGTCTCAGTATTTAAGGTAGAAAATTGGATGAGTTAGTTAATGGTATCATTTCAGCATTCATCTGCCTGTGAGGGGTGGCGAGGGGATCAGGCACAGGCAGGGGCTAAGAACTGAAACCATCCCAGCAGAGAGCTTAGTACTTTGACAGCTATTCTCTCTGGCCCTGAACAGTCTGTTATAACCATACACAGAAGCCAGCTTTCTTCCTCTGATTTTTTCCATGAGCCTAATATTTCTCCCTTCAGAGAGATGTCCTCGCTGGGACATCTGCCTGCTAAGCCAGGGCCAGGTCCTTCCCCATGTAGGGGAGAATAGGAGGTTGTATCCCCACCATAGAGAGATGGTCCCCTCTAATTTTTCAGGAAGAGGAGTCAAGATTGATACTACAGGGACTTCCCTCATCTTAATTTTATACTTACTGCTCTGAGAGTCAAGGCCAAGTTTTATAAGCGTGCAACCTGTGCAGTCCCACATAGCCCCACACTCAGCACTTGGTCCTATTGCTGCCATCTTGAAATTCTCAATAATTTTTAAATTAGGTCCACATATTTTCATGCTTACTGGAGCCTGATAATTATGTAAACAGTCCTGGCCATAAGTTATTCCTTGAAGTTTATGATATAACAATGACCCTCTGCCAAAAGTGGCCATAGTTGCTCTGATCCTGGTCATGCTCTACCACCTCCACTAAGTAGAAAATCCAGAAGAAAAGGACTAAGTAGAACGAATGTTACCAAGAAGGGTAAGAAGCTAGGTGCCTTGGCTAGATAAAACCACAGATCCAGCAGAAGTGCAGCAGCAGATGCCACTCAGTATCTGAATTGTGAGACCAAGCACAGATCTGTTCTTCAACTAACCCAGTCAGTCTCTAAAATTCCACCTGTGAACTGTCAGTGAGCTAGGTATAGGAGGCTCTTACATTTGGACCTAGATTTCAGTCATTCACTATAAAGCACCCCATTCCATTTTCTGTTTCCTTCTTTGAGTTTTGTCCTACCCCAAGCTTTACAGGAGGAGAAATGTGGCAGGCTTCGCACATCAGGTCCATGAGTTGATGGCCATGCCGGACTCTGATAGACCATCCCTGAGCAAGCCCACACCTGTGCTGAAAAATCAGAATCCACCTTTTCAGTAAAACCCTGATAAACAGAAGTCATGTTAGCCTGGCAGCCTACTAAGCTGCTGTATATTTATTTGCTAAAATGAATCATTTGGTCTAATAAAAATAATATCTAACAAACCAGATGCTCGTGACGGGAAGATGGCCTCCCATTTTGAAAATAAATGTCAAGTCGTTACCTCGACATTTATTTTTGGTAAATGCAGAGTCTCTGCCTTGGCATTTAAATAGCAGCGGGAGACCTTAATCAGCCCAAGGGAGGGCTGCCACACGGGCTGGAAAGAACAATTGACTTTTGTTGACTAAAAAGAAGTTCAAAGTATAATGCTGACTACTGTATATTCCCAGGGGTGGCATCTGGGGGGAGGCAGAGGGAGACATGATTATCTAGCCATTTGGATTTGTTTGTTCATTGGAGCCAAAAGAAATGACCTTCTTGCGTTCCTCCTTTTGTACAAGAAGGAGCACCATGAGGTCATCAAACTCACTCCCTGCCTGTGCTCAGAATCCCTGTCGCCAAACACCACCAGCACGTGCCAAAGCCAAGCGCACCAGCAAAAACCTCTGGGCTGGCAATGGGAAGCAGAGACACGGAACGTGTTGTCTGGCCAGACCGATTCAGAAGGGATGCTTGCTTCCTTATTTATTTATTTATTCATTTATTTATTCATTTATTTCCAAGGCTTCTTTACACTGTGCCATCAAAAACCACAGCAAAACAAAAACTGCAGAGTCCACTAATTATTTTTTACCACACTCCTAATGGATGCTTTTCTTAGGTTTTGTGTGTGTGTGTGCGTGTGTGTAAGCACTGTCTGTTGCAATAGGCAGTTGTTGTTAGATGCTGTCGAGTTGGTATCCGACTCATAGCGACCCTCATAGGGTTTTCAATGGCAGACTGTTTCGGGATTGCCTTGGGAGTGGATTGCCAGGTCCTTCTCCCATTTGTGCGGTGCTGGGCATTGAACTCGGGACCTCAGAGACTGCAGCGCAGAGCTCTACCAACTGAGCTAAATCCCAGCCCATTGCAATAGAGATCCCACTTATGTTGCCAAGTTCAAAATTCAGCACGTGATTAAATTGTTTGCATGCCAGTGTCCGGCAGCGAAGATCTCTGATTGATTGCTGCATTCGCTATCTGCTGCTTCCCTACCCACATCATGGCAGTGGGGCAGCCTCTGGAAGCCATTTAAAAATGAGAGAAAGCATATATCTCTTAACTAGGACAGAAAGCTATAACTTGCCTTAAAATGAAAAGAAAGCAAAACTGTCCAAGCATCCCCTGTGATTCCTGGCTCCAGGATAGAGTTCAGTAAGGCGTGAGCCAAATGCCTCCATCACCCTGGCCCACCTGCCGCAGCAGCCTCCCCTGGCCAGTGCCACTTCCACTGCTTCCTTTCAGAGGGCAGACATGGCTTCTGGGGTGCGCAGGTTCACTTGCTAACCTGCAAACTTCAAATCACCACCTGCCCGGTGCACCCTAGATAAATCCCACTAGAAGTGCTCAGGACCTACTCAGACCACCTGCCACCTTCCAGGGAGCATGGAGCTGTTTGTGTTAATCCGCAGCAGGCCTGAGAGGCCCCACCTCTGAATGGGATGGTGCTCATTTTATGACATTAACACCACATAGATTCTAGATAAGAGCCAGTAAGGGGCATGGATTTTTATTTTCAAGTCAACATTTTGGAAACTAATGACATCGGGAGGTGGGGTGTTTGGCAATGCGAAAGGGTATTTTTTCCATTCCCTTCGCATTCTTCTCCACTTCCAAAACCTTGGCCAGTCCTGGAAGACAGTATATGGTATGAGCAGGGCTTGGCGAAAGGGACCGTCCATGGAGAATCAAATTCCCAGTGGTCCCGCCCCACCTACAGGCTCAGGTGTTGCCTTGGTCCAGAGAGACACAGCATGGAAAATACACATGTGTGAACCAAGAAAGAGTAAATCCACCAAAGGGAAGAGAACTGTCATTTGTGAAGGGCTGAGGAGTGCCACACACCGGGTTTAACACGCTGTCACTTGATCCTTCCTACTCGACAGAGGACACAAATCTCAGAACACACAATTCGTTAAGCCAAACACCCAGAGACCAGCAGCGTCGAGACGAGAGCCCATCTCACCACACAAGGCTCATAGTCACTTTGCTCTGCCAATGTCTGCCTTGAGGGAGGCAGGGACTTCTCTGGTGACCCAAAGCTGGCGCTTCATGCCGGGAACCTGAAAACCCTAGACTTAGCTCCATGACCTGCCAACATTCTTAATAAGTTTTAAACAAGGGCCCCTGCATTTTCATTTTGCAGCAAATGACGCAGCTGGTGCTACCCGCAGGTCTGGTCTGACCTTACCTCGTACCCTTTCCTGTTGGACTATTTCTCTCACCCCACTAGCTGCCTCTCTGAGACCCACATACATGACTTCCTCACATCATTATTGATACCCAACCTGGAAAGAGAGAGTAGGAAACACTCGCCTACCAGTCACCTGTGGGTACCATGCTACTGCAACTAATCGTCAGGAAAGCAGGTGATAGAGCTCTCATCTCCCCATTTCACAGACAAGGAAGAACAGACTCTGAGAAGCTAACTGACTCACAACTTGTGAGGACTGGACTGACATCCAGATGGTCAGAATCCCATGAAATTATCCTTCCTCTTTCATCCCTTCTACCAGTTCAACTTCTTTGCTTCAGACTGGCAGCCTTTTTCTCGTGGGCCAGATAATAAACACCTCTAAGCTTTATGGACCAGAGAGTCTCTTGCAACAACTCAACTTTGCCATTGTGGCATGAAAACAGCCATAGACAATACATAAAGAAATGGTGCAGCTGTGTTCCCATGAAATTTTGTTCACAAAATATGTCCACAGGGCATCACTTCCCAGTTCCTGCTCTATATCAGCTGCTTTTCTGAGAGTCCCTTGTGACTATTCTTGCCCAACGTGGTCTCTTCTAGATCTGATTTCCAGACTTTTGAGTCAGAAACCAGCAGGAAACAGAATTCCACTAAGGTGGTTCAATTCATGAGACATGAATAAAGAAACTGATAGAACATGCAGGCAGTTTAAGGGAACCAGCAAGAATGTTGAGGTGCCCAGAGATTAGCAAAAGAGGGATGTTGTGGCCACTCAAAGCCAGAGTGAAAAGAAGAGGAAGTAGTGTTGGTGAAGGTTGATGAGAGCAGGTGCCAAGGAGAAAGGACTCCCCAGTGGAGCCATAGTAACAGTGCAGTGCTGCCATTTCTAGAGATATGGGTCAAAGCAGAAGGGGATGAGGAGAAGCAGCCAGTCTCTCTCTGTTCTCACACTCTGATTTCCCACCAGAGCAACCTATTGGCCAAGCCCTAATGGAAGCCACCCAACAACAGTGCCCTGTTGATGCTAAGTTGAAAGGTATGTCTTGGAACTTAGAGTAAGCAGTGAGGGATGGGGACAGTGTAGCCAACTCTCTTTTGTTTCTCACATCCCAGTGCTCAACCGAATATTGCATTAGTTTTCCATGTGTGGTTTGCCTGTGTAGCTCCTAACTCTCTTGTTGGATTATAAACTAGAGCCACATTTGTCAGCTTCCCTTGCAGCTAGGCAAGGCCACATGACTAAGTTCTGACCAATGGGATGAGAGCAGTAATGTGACTTATGCAACTTCTGGGTCATGCTCCTCACAAAGGAGATCACTCAGCCTTCCTAGGGCCTGGAATATAAGCATGGTCCTTTGAGCCAGGTTAAAGTATATCTTGGAGAGCAACACTCTGGAAATGGTAAAACCACAACCAGAAAACCCCTGCAAACCTGGGTGACCCTATGGAGCAGAGCAGTCTGCCCACCCTGTGCCTCTTACCTCTGAACTATTACATGAGAGAGAGAGAATGAACTATCTGGTTTGAGCTACCAAATTTTAGGGTCAATTTGTTCCAGAAGCTTAACCTATACTCTAACCAATTCACAGTCTGAGTGCCTAAGAGGCATTTTGTTTTCCTCACACAGAAGTCCTGTAGACACCTGCTGGAGTTGGCTCAACAGGTTCTAGCTGTCTAAACTGAAATCTCTGACATTCTAGAGACAAAATCAGTATCGTAGCTCCACATATTATATTTGTATTTCTGAAGGGAAGAAAAACAAGGGTAAAGACAGAAATAAAAATCTTTCCTGAAATCCCCAGTGCACATCCACTTCCATTTGATCAGCCAGACAATGTCACATGGCCATGCCTGGGGGTGAGTTTTTCACTTACTTGACTTTCTAATGGAGTAAGGAAAGGAGAAAGGGACTGAAATAGGTGTCAAGTGAACCATGGAAATTCCTGCCTTTTCCTAGCTCCATTGCTCCCTCATTGAAGACATTGGATCTAGCTGGAGATGTACAGGTCCTAAGTACCCTAACTGGACAGCAGCAGAGGGTCCCCCTGAGCCTTCTCCCCAGTTTGCCCTCTGAAAACAACTTCCCTTTGGAGGTCAGATTTAGCTCAGTTGGTAGAGTGCTGCGCTGCAGTCTCTGAGGTCCCGAGTTCAATTCCCAGCACCACAGAAATGGGAGAAGGACCTGGCAATCCACCCCCAAGGCAATCCTGAAACAGTCAGCCATTGAAAACCCTATGAAGGTCACTATGAGTTGGATACCGACTCGATGGCACCTAACAACAACAACAACTTGGAGGTCTAATCAAAGTTGGCTTGTTGATGAGAGAGACTGTTATATTAATTCAGGAAGTCAATGAAGAAATGGCTGACATTCAGAGCCTGCGGATGGGAATGCACACCCCAGGATGGTGTGTCATGTCTGCAAGGGCCATTCTTAGAACAAGGAGTTTTTCTGGGAATGAGAGGCTCCACAGTACCAGATGGATGGGGGCTTAATCTGAGCGAGGCACTGTGCTGAACACTTCACAGGTGTTATCATAGTCAGTGCCCCCTAAGCCTAACCAGTGGACAAAGTTATCTCCTAGATTTCTCAGATAAGCAAACTAAGGTCTGGAGGGTTTGGAAGAATGAAGAGATATTTGGGACACTTAGCTTCGGACCCTGTGAACCCTACCTCTGATCATGACCAAGAATTGTAAAACTGAACATCAGAGCCACAGAAAGAAAACACAGTGCTTTGAGCATCATGGTCAACCTGAGAGGGAGGCATTTCTGTCCTTCCAAATGGTGGAGCCCCCACTGCCCTCTCTGGAGCACAGTCAAATCAATGCTCCATAGGCCCCAGTGGAGACCTATGTGGCCAACTCTTTATATCTTCCCACAGAAGGAAAAATCTGACTCTTGCTTCCACATCTCTCCCAACCAAGGTGAATACCATGAGCAGAGAAGAAGGAAAGCAGGAAGCCTCCACTCACCAGAGCTCCCGACTGCAGCCCTGGCTCACCACTGGAGTGCCCCTAGAAGCAATGGGAGCAAGATGTGACTGAGCTTTCTGGAACTCTGACTGTAGGCTTTCAGGAAACTGGAGTGACACCACTTCCCTGGATCACGAATATTCATTTGCTTCTCTTCTTTTTTGCCAGCCTTCCTTATGGAGTACTCCCAAATACACATTCTCCTCAAATTTCTGACTTTTATATCTAGCCACCACCCCATGCATCTGTGGCTCCTATGCTTGTCCCAGTCCTACCAGACTGCTGTCACAGAACTTTACAGTAGGAGAAGGACACACAATGGCCTTAGTCACAGGCAGACACATGTCTTTCTATACGCTCAGCATCCTTTCTTCCACTCACTGGTTTTCCTTGAAGTTCCAATGCTTCCTCATGGCAGCCACATGGTCTAAGTGGAGTTGACCCCTTCCTCACTCTAGGAATCTGACTTATCAGGGAGTTCTATCCCTCTCACCCCAACTATGAGGATGTATTTATACTCTAAACCAGGCCAAAGGTGGTGACTCAGTTCCAAGCTGTCTGGGCCCCTGGAGGAAAGAGGAATGCACACTGTGCCGTATGGATTTCACTCAAGGGCCACAGGAGGAGAGGAGAACCACAGGTTTAAACTACAAAGTGACATGATTTGATTGAGGCTTTTAAGAGATCTATGTGCTGCTTGTGAAGAAGGGATGAAGCTGGGTGGTGGCATTTGGGATGAGTGAAAGGGACAAAGTGGATGGCTTCTAGATATATTTTCTTATCTACATCAATAGTCCTCCAGCTCACTCCAAGATGGATTTATGTGGAGAAAAGCCCTCATATCCCCTTGGTGCATTTTTCTCCCAATAAAAATAACTGAAGGGGCTTCTTCCACCTGGTCCAGTAGGAGATGAGAGGGGCATTATCAGGGAGAGAGGTTATAAAGACCCCCCAAAAATATTTGATTATTACAGGACATATTGGAGAGAAAACCACAGAGGGGTTCACTGGATTGCCTTTCTTCAGCCGGCTATTCCAAAACAAGAAAATGTTAAATAGTTCTAAAGAAATCCTAGTAAAAACCTGAGTATACTAAACTGGATGCTGTGGGTTCAGCTAGGTCCTCAAAAGGGCATATTGACATACTAACTCTTGGTACATATGCACGTGACCTTATTTTGAAATAAGGTCATTGTGGATGTAATTAAAACGTAAGTAAAGATGGAGTAAGGTCTAGTTTCATTGCAATAGACCCAATATAGAGTGTCCTTTCAAGGGAAGAAACAGATGCAGCAAGTAGAACACAGATACCATCACCATGCGAAGATGGAGGCAGATATGGGTGGGATGCCCCTGTAAGACAGGAAGTGCCAAGGATGCCTGCAATCACCAGAAGCCAAGAGACAGAGAGAAGCATCCCCCTGCCACACCTTGATTTCTGATTTCTGGCCTCCAGAACTGGGAGTGGGAAAGTTTCTGTTGTCTTGAGTTACCTCAAGTTACCTTGAGTTACCTGTTTGTGATGCTTTATTCAGGCAGTTCTGGGAAACCAATGTATACTTAAGTTTTAAAAACTGAAATTTATTTTTAGTTTTTACCACAACTCCAAATAATTTGGATTTGTTGTTGTTAGGTGCTGTTGAGTCAGATCTGACTCATAGAGACCCTACATATAGCAGAAGGAAAACACTACTCAACACTGTGCCATACACACAATCTTTTGATCTTTTTCTGTTTGAGCCCATTGTTGCAGTCACTATGTTTTTTTCTCATTTTAAGTCATTCCACATCAGCAAAAGGAGGTCCCAGGCCTTTACTCCATTCCTATCATTAAGGTCAACTCTACTTTGAGGAGGCAACTCTTCCTCACTCATTTCATGAATACCTTCCAGTCTGGGGAGCTCATTTTCTGGCACTCTTGACAGTGCTTCTCTGCTAGCCATGGAGTGTTCAATGGCTAATTGTTTTGGGAGTGGGCTGTTGAGTCCTTCTCCCTAGTCTGTCTTAGTCTGGAAGCTCAACTAAAATCTGTCCACCATGGGTGGCCCTGTTGATATCTGAAATACCAGTGGCATAGCTTTTAATATCATAGCAACATGCAAACTCCCACAACACGACAAGCTGACAGACATGTAGGGGAATTTGGATTTAGGGATGGGTGTGTGCGTGTGTGTGTGTGTGTGTGTGTGTGTGTGCATGTGTGTGTGTGTGTTTAAAAAGCACCTTTCTGAAAAGTCAGGTGTGGTAGTACATACCTGTAATCCCAGCGACTCAGGAGGCAGAGGCAGGAGGATCACAAGTTCAAGACCAGAGGCAGTCTGCGTAACTTAGCAAGACCCTGTCTTAAAAAAAATAAAAAATAAAAAATAAAAACCAAAATGGACTGGAGATGCAGCTCAGTGGTCCAGCACTTGCAAAGCATACAAGTGCGAGGCCCTGGGTTCAACCCCTAGTACTGCAAAAAAAAAAAAAAAAAAAAAAAAAAAAAAAAAAAAAAAAAAAAAAAAAAAAAAAAAAAAAAAGCACATTTCTGTATTTCCCAATCATGTATATATGTAACTTTTATTTCTTAGAAAGGTATTTGGGATTATCTGGAAGTCTTATTTTGAGCTTTTTTTAGGCTTTGGTGCATTAACAAAAAAACTAATACTTGTCTTCAAAAACTTAAAAACATATGTATAAAATTTTATATAAGTAATTACAGATATGCATGCATAAAAACATATATTTACTGTCATACCATAGTCTCAAAGTGGTATAAGCTTATTTATTCACCTATTATTTGTGTGTGACTCTTGCTTGTCCATCTCAAGATCATTAGCCAAGCAGACATTCAACTACTCGTTGAACAAATGAAAATCGGCATTGGTTGAAAAAGGAAAGTGATTTCTGTATCGAAAAAGACATTCATCCAAGGAACCCTTAATTAAAGATCCAAATCATAAATCAGAGAGCTGGAAGGGAAAATGAGCTTGATATCTAATTATTTCATCCACCATCCTCTAAGTCACTTAAGGAGATTTTTCTCCATTCTAGTTTCTATATAAGGATTGGGTGTTCACTCACTCTCTCTTTCTCTCTGCCTTTCACCAAAAATTGAATGAGTCTGTAGTTCTGTTTTGTATCTTGCTTGTTTTTATTTAAAAATCCATTATGTGCATCTATCTTCATTTTGTTCTTTAAAATCTCTAGAGAAAAAATGCACAGCTGCCCCTACCAAGATCCAGCCATGAAACTGTGACTTTAACATGGTAGACCAGGGAAGGAGACCCATGCACTGGGCCACAAACAAATTAGCCAGCCCCCTCTTCAAGCATTTCAGAATACTGCCTCCATGGTCCCCTACATTTTCCAAAGGCATAATTCCACACCCAAGACAGTCTCCTGGGTGAAGAATCTCATAGAGAAGGTGGGGACCCTAACCAGTCAGCCCTCCAATCTTCTGCCCACCTCCTCCTCCTCTGATGCCCTACCCTTCCCTCTCTCAGTGGCCCTGGGAAGCCCTAGCCACAGGGGTGTGGTCTGACATACAAGAAGGCAGGGACAGAGATCAGCCGCTCCCACCCCCTCCAGATGCCAGGGCCCTGGCAGAGACAGGTTCACAGGTATACGAGACAAGTTCACGTGTGTAAGCTCAGCCTTTCATCCTCTGTGGATTTTAGTTTAATTTTTAATAGGCACCATAAGCAAATCACTGATTTTTGGTTGACCTCTTTTGTTTTCCTTCCGGTTCCTTCACAAACTCTTCCTACTAGGGCGAGTGGGCAGGCGTAGCTGGGAAACACATCCTACCCTACTAGAAGGATCTGGTTCCTCTGAAGCCTACCCATCAGACCCACTTTCAGATAGAGGAAGAAGGTCCTGGCAGCAAGGGGAGCTGGGGAAGTAGATTGTTTGCTGGCCTGGGATGGAGGGAGTAACATCATTCTAATTTATCAAAAAAAGCCAGGGCTAGGATGCATTCCTGGGAAACAGCTGTCACTTCCAACTGCATACAGGCTTTCGCCTTTAATTTCATGATTAGTGTCATTTCATCATCGCAAAGACCAAGCCTTCTCCCCTTCAGTGGCGTAAAGCTAACATAAAATCAAGCATGTGGTTCCTGGAAATATTCATAGGATTTTTTTTCTAAATTGACATAGTTCAAGAATTGAGCAATAAATTTCCTCCCTAATGAGACACCAAAAAGAAAGCGAGCATTTGATGTTACGCCCAAGGAGAGTTGGTTGTTGAAGATTTATAGGCAATCTGTGCAAATACTATCCTTTCCCTCCAATGAGTTTTTAATTTTGGTTTGATAGTCTCCAGGTGTCTCTATTTGCCTGTGACATTAGATGCATAAAACTGTACTAACAGACACACATTTCTCTTTTTCGCTTCTTGAACTGCACCTCTCCCCAGGAACATTCACAGCCCAGTTGTATACAGACTGTTTAGATCTCAGCTGTGCTTACATATCCTTATGTAGATGACATTAAATAAAGACAGGCCTTCAGCCACCCACGCCAGCAGATGGTGTGAAAAAATTTCTCCTTTCTACAAGTTTTCCCAGAGAAAGATGGTCTTCCAGGCTCGGAATGCAGAGCTTCCCTGCAGAGACCAGGATGGATCCCATTGCGATGCTCAGAGGCCTGAGGTCAAGGTCAGCCCTTGCTTGGAACATCGTGGATCATTCAGCAATGAAGGATCTGCCATTCATTTTCTACTAATTTTCAGAGAAAACCTGCCTTAAGGATCCTTCTGGAAGCCTGCCTTGTATGTTGTCCTAGAAAAGCTCTAGTGACCCCTTCAGTGTCTTTTGCCATCACCATGAGCATGGGGTTGGGATCCTTGTGTATCCCCGTTATGGTACCCACAATATCAAATGGAAGACCACCGGTAAGCAAACCTCCAAGGTCTTGCTTATGGCTAGCTATATACACCGTGGCTGTTGGGAGTAGAGCCATCCATTTTTAAAGCCCAAGTCACCTGCTGCAATCCACATGGAATTCTCCTTGGAAGGAAGGGCAGCATTTAGCTACTCTTCCCTGTCCTTCTGACGCACAATGGGTCTTATTTTCACACATTAGGGTCATCCATGCTGTCACTCTTTTTCAGGTCAACTAGGGGTCTTCTAAAGAAACCAGAAGACATGAAAAGAGGCACACATTCTATGCAGACAGAAGCCAGAGTTACCTGGGCTTCCTGCCAGGCTGTCTCTCCAAGCTCCCTGGTTGTTGTCAAATGGTATGAAAGTGTCTCCGCTAAGGATCGAGTGATTGAATGTATTTGACATATAGAAGATATTCCCCACTCTACAAGGCTCTAGCAACATGGCATTGGTGGTGTTGGTAACTGCAGTGGTAGGAGCTACAGCATTGACATTTCTATATATTATTGTTGACTTCAGCCCCACAAATCTCTGACAAAGAATCCTATTGCATGCTACTCCTGGGTATATACCCAAAGGAATATAAGTCAACATACCCGAGAGATACCTGCTCATCCATGTTTATAGCAGCACTGTTCACAACAGCCAAGATATGGACTCAACCTAAGTGTCCATCAACAGATGAGTGAAAAAAAATTGTGGTATATATACATCATGGAGTTTTATTTAGCCATAAAGAAGGACAAAGTTATTGCTTTTGCTGGAAAATGGTTGAACTAAAGGTCATCATTCTAAGAGAAATAAGCCAGACCTAGAAAGACAAATATCACATATTTTCTCTGATATGTGGAGGGTAGGTTTCAATATATAGTCAATATTGAAATAGGTAGGTCATGAAAGGGGAAAGGACCTATGTAGGGAAGAATAACAGCCTGAAGAGAAGGGGGAAGGGCAAGAAGAAAGAGTAATGGGAGGAAAAGGAAATGTCACATATTTTGCCCTTGTGGAAACATCTGGATGGATGAAGAGCTGATTGATAGACATACACACACCCCCACACACACGCAGCATGCAAGTAGGAGGAGGAGCATTGGTAGGAAAGGAAGGAAAGGTGAGATGGTGAGAGAGTAATGGGGGGGTGGTCATGACCAATGTACAATGACACGCATGTATCGAAATGTCATAATGAAGCCCATTGAATTGTGCACTAAAAAATACTTATAAAATAAGATTACTGGGGGGAAAAAAAGAATCCTATTGCTTAATGCTGGGATTTAGCTCAATTGGTAGAGCGCCACTCTGCAGTCTCTGAGGTCCCGGGTTCAAATCCCAGCACCACAAAAATGAGAGAAGGATGTGGCAATCTACTCCTGAGGCAATCCCGAAACAATCAGCCATTGTAAAACCCTATGAGGGTCGCTATGTGTCGGACACGACTTGACGACACCTAACAACAACTAACAACATTGCTTAATAGAAATCCTCACGGCTCTTTCTCTTGGGTATATTTGGATCAAAAATAAGCTGAACTACACAGTGTCTTGCCCCAGAGATAGTACCAGCTGTGGCTTCTCTTGGGGAGGAGTGTCAGGCCACACAATGAGCCTAAGAAGATATCAACCTGCCTGGTGTTCAGCACCACTGCTGCTCCTCCTGGACTAATGTTTGTTTGTTTTTGAGACAGGGTCTCACTATGTATCCCAGGCTGGCCTGGAACTCCTTATGCAATCCAGGTTGACCTTGAACTCACAGTCTTCCTGCCTCACCCTCCCCAGGGCTGGGATTACAGGCATGAGCCACCATGCCCAGCTAAGTTTTTTTAATTGAGTCAAAATGGCAGAAAAATGAGATACCAATATAGAAAAAGGTCAAGGCACTCTTTTGGTACACTGCTCCCACTCTTGTGGGGAAAACCCGGTCTTTGGGCCTGAGAGTTCTGGGTGTGAGTCCCACCTCCCCTCCTTTGTGGCAGGGTAACTCTGGGCAAGTGGCCTGATTTCTCTAAGTCTCAGCAACTTGATCTGTAAAGTGGGGGTAATGGTGCCCACCTTCAGGGCTGGGGATGACGAGAGGATGAAGCACAATTCGTACACCACACCTGGCATGACTGCTCAAATCAGGTGGGTACTCAAGGAACATAGACAATGTCATTGGTCTAAAATACAAACCTACCTCCACTGACAATGAAGTCATGTCCCAATCTCAGGAAACCCATTGTAAGCAGAAATTACTGTAAGTTGAAACCTATTTAAGAGCTGAGAACACAGCTCAGTTGCAGAGCACTCTGGGTTGAATTCCCAACATCAGGAAAGAAGGAAAGAAGGAAGGAAGGAAGGAAGGAAGGAAGGAAGGGAGGGAGGGAGGGAGGGAGGGAGGGAGGGAGGGGCGGGCTATTAATGTATCTATCCTATTGATAGATAGGTTTTATAGACACCGTAGCTTAGCCTGTTGTGGTTAGGTGCCATGGAGTTGGGTCTGATTCATAGTGACCCTATGTACAACAGAATGAAACACTACCAGATACTGTGCCATATCCAACACTATGTCAGTGCTTCTCGACTATTCACAGGGTTTTCAATGGCTGATTCTTTGGGGGGAGTAGGCTGCTAGGTCCTCCTCCCAAGCCTACAACACCTAGTGTTCCCAGGCAGTCTCCCATCCAAGGACTAACCAGGCCAGACCCTGATTAACTTCCAAGATCTGACAGGAGCAGATGCCAGGGTGGTACGGCTACAGGCAATTTATTGCCTTCTGCACTAAAAATGAACAACAGAATAGTTGTATGGGTACATTTCCATGACTTTACCATCATAAGTTAAAAAATACTAAGTCAAACTAAGTAAGGTAGGGACCATGTATCTGTATAGACCAGATCACATTACTCAGCAACTTAAAATACGATCCAAACTCATACTCCAGCTGCATGGACCCATGTGCCCTGGCCTCTGTCTACTGCTTCTGCCCCATCTGACACCAGGTGACCCTCCTCCCCAACCTGCAGCTCCTCTCAACTCTCTGCACTATTCCAAAGCCACCAAATTCCCGCGTGCTTCTTGGTCCTTAGTCTTTCCTCTGGCTGGAACTCAACTTCCCTCCCTCTGTCAGACACAAACATGCAAGCACACACGTGTGCACACCAACAAAAGTGAAGAAAGAATATCATAAACCCCATGTGCCAATAACCCACAGGCTCCATCTGTGAGAACTAACCCAGTCCCACCTTCACCACTCCCTGGCTTTCCTTTCATCAATATATATTTTGAAGCAGATCTTAGATAGTATAATGATTAATCCGGAAATGTTTCTGCACATGCTTCTATGAGATAACAATCTTTCCAAAAATTATACCATCATCTCCTAATTCTGAAACTGTAAGCAGTGTTAAAATTCTGTAGAGGACACCAACATATACCTAAAAATGTTAATAATTGCTTAATTTCATTATACATTTAAATAGTATCCTGATTTCCTCCAATTGTCTCATAAATTCTATTTTTATACCTTATTCGTTTGTTAATGAATATTTCTCCCAAGTCTTTTTTTTAATCTACAGGTCTCCACTCTCTCCCTTTTTATATTCTTCAAGTTACTAGTTGATGAAACAAGATTATCAATTCTGAAGAGTTTTCCACTCTATTTTCCTGGTCATACCCACTTGGTGTGTTTAACATGTCCCTCTGTTCCATGAGCATCCTGGAAATCAGTAGTTGGCTCTGGAGATGTAGTCAGGTTCCAGTGGTGGTGTGTCCTACAGGATATGTATAATGTCTGAATGTCTCTCTGTTATGCTAACAGCCACTGAGGAGTATCATCTAGATCCATTATTTCATTGGCAATTACAACATGATAATATCCTAATCATATTACTCTTCTTTTATAAAATAAAAAATAAAGAGAAATCACAAAGAAAAAGTTTATTTTGACAACTATTTGGTTACGACGAGTATGTGGTTGTTGTTGTTAGGTGCCGTTGAGTCGGCATCCAACTCATAGCAACCCTACATACAACAGGCGAAACACTATTGTCAGTGCTTCTCTGCTGTGCACAGGGTTTTCAATAGTGGATTGATTTTTGGGAGTGAGTTGCTGGGTCCCTCTCCCAAGCCTACAGTATCTGGTATTCCCAGGCGGTCTCCCATTCAAGTACTAACCAGGCCCAACCCTGCTTAGCTTCTGAGATCTGACGGGATCAGATGCCACAGGGCTATGGCTGCAGGCACAATGAGTGTATGATACCATAAAATAAGGAAGGCCGGAAAATAAGCCTGATAGTGTTCTTTTATTTAATCATGAGTCCTTCCTGAGTTTTTAAATTTTCTTTTTTTTTACTTTTGCTCTACCAATTGCTATGCAAAAGGTATTAAAATCATCAATCTTGATTGTGGAACTGTCTACTTGTCCCTTTAATTCTATCCCTTTTCATTTGCACTATGTATTCTGCAAGCCTGTTTTTAAGTGCATAGATGTTATTATTATAGCTTCTGAATGAATGAACCCTTTTTCACTATGAAATGCCTCTCCAACACTGGTGATTCTCCTTCTGTGTGGAAATGTACTTCACCCGGCAATAATATATCCACTCAGACCACTTGTGTTTACCATCTGCATGGCTTATCTTATCCACCCATTTATTCAAACTATCTATGTCTTTGTATTTACAGTGCATCTTTTGCAGATAGCATATAGTAGGAACTTACTTTTTTTTCTTCATTCTAACAAGCTCTGCCTTTTAGTTGGAGTGTTTAGTTCACTGATGATTAACACAACTATTGGTATGATTGGGTTTGTGCTAGTATTTTATTATTTCTTTTGTAATTGTCCACCTTTTTTCTTTCTTTCTTTTCTCCTCTGTTCCTCCTATCAATCCTTTCCTTACTGCATTTGGATTTTATATCACAATGAGTAAAGTTTTCCCAGGTTATAGAAGAACTCACCCATGTTTCATTGCAGCTTACAGCTCTTGTACAATTTTACTTTCTTACATTTAAATCTCTGGTCCATTTGGAATTTATGCTCATGTTCAGTGTGAGGAATGGATCCAATACTGTCATTGTTCATATGGGCACCTAATTATCCCAGCTTATTAAAAAAATCTACAGGCTGGGGTTTAGCTCAGTTAATAGAGTGCTGCTCCTCACTCTCTGAGGACCAGGGCTCAAGACCCAGCACTGCAAAAATGGGAGAAGGATGTGGCAATTCATTCCTGTGGCAATCTTGAAACAATCAGCCATTGAAAACACTACGAGGGTCTCTATGAATCAGGCCTAACTCAACAACATCTAATAACAACAACAATTAAAAAGTCTGTCTTTACTCCATGAGCTAAGATGAAGCCTTGGTGCATTTTTAATTGTCATATGTGTTCAGCTTATCACTAGATTTTCTCTTCTATATGTCTGAACCTCAATTTGTGCACTAATGCTACACTATTTTAATGATTGAAGTTGTATTGTTGTTGTTGTTAAGTGTCTTCAAACCAAGTCTGACTCATAGCAACCCTATGTACAACAGAATGAAACACTACAGCACTATGCCTGACAGTGGTTCTCTGCAGAGGGTTTTCAATGGCTGATTGTTTTTGGGAGTGGACTGCCTGGTCCTTCTCCCAAGCCTATCATACCCAATATTCTCAGGCAGTCTCCTATCCAAGGATTAACTAGGCCCGATTCTGCTTAGCTTCTAAGAGCAGACAGCATCAGACATCATGGCAGTATGGCTGTAGACACTGAAGTTATATTATATTTCAGTCTCTGGTCCAGTTAGTCCCTTCCCTCCTTGTTCTTTTTTACAGGTTTTGGGGCTTTACTTTTGGTCTTCTTGCTTGTTTATTCTTCAAATGAATTTTATAACCAACTCAAGAGCTCTGCAAAAACAAGCAAACCGAAAGCCAGGTGGGATGCTAATTGGAATGATTTTCCCTTCCCTCCCTCCATGGCTGGCTGCTCATCTGCCTTTGAGTCCTATCTTCCTCTGGCTTTGGTTAGTATAACAGAACACCTGTGACTACTTTATACAGGAGAGACATTTATTCAGCTTGTGGTTCTGGAGACTGAAAGTCCAAGGTAGATCAAGGGGCCGCATCTAGTAAGGACCTCCTGCTGTATCATAACATAGTAGAAAAGTGGAAGAGTAAGAGGGCATCAGGCAAAGAGAGGACAGGAGGGGTGGGCTTGCCTTGTAACAAGCCACTCTCTCAATAACCAGCCCACCGCCCTGGGGAACATATTGCTCTCTTTTAGTGACCCAGGTCACTTCCTAAGGCTTCCTAAGGCTTCCTGCCCAACACTGTCACAATAGTGGTCTACAGCCAATGTGAGTTGCAGAGGGAGCAAACCACATTAAGCCCTGGCAGGTCTCTATTTAAATCTTACTTTTTCAAACCAAGATAGAAAGAAGTTATCAGAAAAACTCCGTCCAAAATTACTCAGCATCACAAGGAAGTCTCCCAAGGTCAGCCTTCTCCAAGTGCAACATCCTAACCACCCACCACATGTGGGGGCAGAATGATGAGGAGAGACAGCTCCACCTCCAGAGAGTTCTGTGACCTTGGGCAACTGCTAAGCCCCAGGCTCCCCATCTGTGCAGCGAGGGGTTTGGATGTGACTTGGGATCTCAAACCCCATTTTCCAGAACACTAGAGTTTCCTTGGTGTCAGAGTAGGCCAACTGCACCCCACCCCTGCACCATCCAGAGAACATCTATGGTAGGAAATGGAGCTCCAAGTATGATTCCATAGAGCAGCGGTCAAGAAATCAAAAATGCATCGCACTGGGAAAAACTATTGCAAAAGATCTCTTTAAAGGGTTGAAAAGTAAATATGTCACATTGAAGATGAAGATGCACCTGACTCATGGCAAAGTATCTTCAGTCACATCATACGGCTGTGAATGCTAGATATTGAATAAGGGATACAGGAGAAAAATAGATGCTTTTAATAATGATGCTGGAGACAAATATGAAATATACCATGGACTGCCAAAAGAACCACCAGATCTGTCCTAGAAGTGCAACCAGATTGCTCCTTGAAAGCAAGGATGGCTAGACCGCATGTTATGTATTTTGGACATGTTGTCAGGTGGGACCAATCCCTGGAGAAGGACATCATGTTTAGGAGAGTGTTGGGTCAATGAAAGAAAAAAAAAAAAAGGAAGACTCTCCACTAGATGGATTCACACCGTGACCACAACAATGGACTTAAACACAAAAAAGATGGTGTGCCTGGCACAGATTCAAGGAGTATTTTGTTCTGTTGCACATAGGGTCACTATGAGTCAGACCCAACTCAACAGCATCTAACAACAACAACAACATGGTTTTCCAAGTATAACAGATTCAAAATGACCACAATTTTGGATTTCCTTTTCACATTCTAAATCAGCCATTCATCTGGGACCATAGCACATGAACACACTCAATTTCATCTAAATTGGCCACGTGACTTGCTTCGGACAACAGACATCAAGTAACATCCTACAGAGACCTCGAAAGCTTGTCCATTAAGCTTGTTCTCTGCTGCTCACAAAAGCCAGCTGCTCAGTGAAGAAGCCCAGGTGAACCAGCTGCAGGGAGACTCAAGGCCACAGCAGGGACGTCCACTCCAGCCATCCCAGCTGAGGTCCTGAGCATGTGAGCCACCCAGCTGACCTCTAGTCAGTCCTCCAACAGAAGTAGGTGGACAGCTGACCCCAGGTGCTGCTCAGCTGACCCTAAGATTCAGGCACTGTCTGGTGTGGTGGCTTTGTGCAATCTTAATGTCACTGTCTATAAATTGGGGTTGGGAGTGTGAAATGGGAAATCAGGGAAACATGCCAAGCACTTGCCTTGCACATGCTCACTGCTAGCCAGTGCCTTCCCATCCTGCATACAGAGCAGAGCAGCTGCTCTTGGTGATGGAGGTAGTTTTGCTACAGCCACAACAGACACCTGCCTGCAGCCCTACTCTTCCAATATAGATGATGCTGAGTAGCCCAGCCCAGAAGAGAACAATTCAACCAGCCTGCAAGCTCAGGAGCAAAGAAAATGCTTCCCGTTTAAGCCACTGACTTTTGGGGTTTTGCCTAGGTTTTGGTTTTGTTTCTTATGCAGCAAGGGTTGATACAGCTGCTACTCATTTTTTCTTATTATTTTTTATATAGCAATGCCTTAGACTATCTCTAACAACCTAATCAGGTGGTGTTGCAAAAAGTCTGACTTCATGTTCCTAAGGTCATTACTCTGTAGGTTCCAGCAGCCGCCCCATGGGGCACCCCTCCCTGAGAAGTGCCCTAACACTGCCCATAGGTCCCACTTTTTCCTCTACACAGCCACAGGGCCGGCACTCCCTCATCCCAGGGAACGTGCTTCCATCTCTAGTCATTACTGCCCTTCTTAGCAGCTGGGACCCCCTGTTGTCCCTAAAGAACCACTGGCCCATGCAGGAGTTGGCTTTAGCCCCCCAGCTAAAGAGAAGAGGGTGCTGGGCAGGGGAGGTAGTTATGGGTTGTCTCGCCATCTCCCCCTCCTGCAGGCAACCTCCCATCCCCACTCCATGTGGCCCTACTCCATCATGGCCCCAGCCCACTGGCCATAGACTGTCATTGAGTGATATATGTAGAACCCAAGCAGGAGGACGTTACTGCCTTCCAGGTTAAGTACTGCTGTGCATACGTGACACTTACTGTACATACGTGACCACCTTCTCTGCCCCCCCCAGGGGAAGTCTCTTGCTGTCAGAGAAAAGAAAAACATACAGAAGAAGAAAGAGGTCAAGAGATGGAAGCGAGAACAAAGGAACTTGATGAGCCTCACTGAGCTCCTGGATCCAGCTATGCCTGAAGCAATTCCAGTTCTCCCTTTCAAAGGACATAAAAGCCAGTGAAGTTCTTCCTCTGCTAAAGCTCATCTGAGCTGGGCTCCTACCACATGGAAGGGGAGCATCCTGACCCACAGCACAATCAGGAGCCTGGTGCATTCGGAGCAGCTTGGGGTCTTTGTGTCAGCTCTGCGCTTAGTGCAGCTTCTAAGACAGGGCTACGTCTTACTCTCCCCAGGCCCCTTCCTCTTCCTCATGCAGCAGAAGAGGAGACTGTCATATGATTGAACTCAGCACACAGACAGGACTCTATCCAGAGTGCCCTGTGCTCAGCTTTCTCAGCTTTAAGATGAGGATGGCAGCACATGCCCTGCGTTATCACTGTAAAGTCTGTAGGAGCAAAAGGAAATAAAAGCACTCCATAGCCTATGAAGGACTGTTGTTGTTAGGTGCTGTCGAGTGGAGTCCGACTCATAAGTGACCCTCATAGAGTTTTCAACAGCTGACTGTTTCGGGATTGCCTTGGTAGTGGGTTGCCCCGTCCTCCTCCCATTTTGCAGTGCTGGGAATCGAATTTGGGACCTCAGAGACTGCAGAGCAGCGCTCCACCAACTGAGATAAATCCCAGCCCACGAAGCACTAGACAAATGCTAATATTACTTAAGCTGAGGCATTTGTTTATGCTTTATCATAAACAATCTCTTCCAGGTCTAACATTATAAATGTTTTTAAATTTAAGTGTGGAGTTAAATCATGAATTTTAAATATTTCTGTATGCAGTTTGTTGATTTATTCTGTGGATATTTGCTAACCACAAATGCCACAGTCCACGCATTATCTACATTGGAAATATAGGGCTGCAGGCAGGTGTCTGTTATGGCTATAGTAAAACTACCTCCATCACCAAAAGCAGCTGCTCTGTTCTGTATGCAGGATGGGGAGGCACTGGCTGGCAGTGAGCATGTGCAAGGCAAGTGCTAGGCATGTTTCCCTGATTTTCCATTCCACACTCCCAACCCCAGTTTACATACAGGGACATTAAGATTGCCCAAAGCCACCACGCCAGACAGTGCCTGAATCTTAGGCTGCTATTTGCCTTTGGAGTGAGGATTCAGCCCCAGGTCTGACCCAAAGTGCCTCCCTTTGGGGAAAGCCAAATAGTGCCCTCCAGATTCCTCCTGTCTGCACTGAACCATGTCAAGAAAGGAGCCTGGGGTCTCCTTGATTTCTGGAATGCAGCTTGGGAAGCGCTTTTTCTGGATATGGAGGGAGAATCCTGAGATCCTTCTGGAAACTAAGGTCAGTCACTATCTGCCCTCTTCCCAAACAGGCAGAAATCACAGAGGGATGCCCCCTACCTGGTGGAGGAAAGGGATTGTCACAGACTGCTGAAAAAACTTGCGAAGTTTTTCCTTCTTCAGCTACCCACAGCCACACCCACCCACCTCAGGCAGAGGCAGCAGAAGCCATGGTGCCATCTGCTGGTCACATTGGGTATGGCATCCTAGGAGGTTAAGGTGGCCTGGGGAAAGCAGACAGGAGGTGCTGGATGCACACACAACTCAGGGGTCACCTGCCCTGTGCAAGGCACCACATGTACTCTGGGGGTGGGTGGAGGACAAAGGGAGACCCCTGCCTCACACACCATCTGGAAAATCAAGGCAGGTGCCAAACGACACGATGACTAGGGACAGCCGCAAGCGCATGTGTCCTGTGGGTCAAGGATGAACATAGGTGAGGCATTACAGTGCAGTCTGGAAAACTGGTCCTCAGATACGTGAACTGGAGGGACATGGCACCCCGAGGGATAGGAGACAGCAGGAGCCGTGGCAGGAAGCCCGCACTGCACCCACTCCAGTCCTAGGACAAAGTGCCAGCAGCATTGCAGGGCATGGTGGGAAGGCCGCCGAGGGTCGCGGGGGGAGTGTTGAAGGACATGTGGATCAAGACCATTTGGGCTGGGCGCACGCCTGTAATCCGAGCGACTCAGGAGGCTGAGGCAGGAGGAGAGCTCGTTCAAGGCCAGAGGCAGCCTGCGTTACTTAGTGAGACCCCATCTCAAGATAAAAAAATAAAAAGGGAGCCAGGTGCGGTGGCTCATGCCTATAATCCCAGGGACTCGGGATGCAGAAGCATGAGGATCACAAGTTCGAGACCAGAAGCAGTCTGTGTAATTTAGCGAGACCCTGTCTGAAAAAGTTAAAAAAAAAAAAAAAAGGCTGGGGCTGCAGCTCAGTGGTGCAGCACTTGCAAAGCATGCAAGTGTGAGGCCCTGGGTTCAACCCCCAGTACTGCAAAAATAAATAAATAAATAAATAATGTTTAAAATTTAAAAAAAAAATTAAAAGGGGGCTGGGGTTGCAGCTCAGTGATAGAGCACTTGCCTAGCATGCACAAAGCCCTGGGTTCAACTGCCCAGTATTAGGGGAAAAAAACTAGTTGAGGAAAGCATTGAAAGACAGCCCAACAGTTTGGGGTCCAAGCTAGCCCTTGACTCCCAGAGTCTGCCTAGCAGTGGGCAGAGGTATATAAAACCAAAGAAGGAACAGCACACATTTTCTGGAGAATAATCCACTTGAAGATTTGGGGTGGGGGCCAGGGTACAGCAAGTCTGTTGTTGTTGTTGTTAGATGCCGTCGAGTCAGTATCCGACTCATAGCGACCCTCATAGGGTTTTCAATGGCTGACTGTTTCAGGATTGCCTTGGGGGTGGATTGCCAGGCCCTTCTCCCATCTTTGCGGTACTGGGAATTGAACTCAAGACCTCAGAGACTGCAGCGCAGCGCTCTACCAACTGAGCTAAATCCCAGCCCACAGCAAGTCTAGAGCCATTTAAATTAGAACCAGCACATATGTATCATCCAGAAAAATGCAAAACTCTTACAAGTTTTAAAGACCGAATAGTAAACTTCAAAGACATTTCCCACTTGCTGCAGATCTGGGGAGGGGGAGAGGAGAGGAAGACTCCGCCCCCCCCCACTGCCCCCAGAGGGAGAGGCCTCTGAGTGAGACAAGCTGAGGCATGTAGCACAACCCTTGGGAAGGGCGTTAATGTGGGGGACTTCAGATCAGAAAGGACCCCTTCCGGCCTGGGGTGGGCAGAGGAAGAAGAGGCAGCGATTTTCAGCAGTGCGTTAATTGTACCAGGGGGTCACTGACACCTGAGTCTCCTGCTGCTCTGTGCAGCTGATAGAGGATGGGAGGCACCGGGGATGGAAGCGCAAGGTGAAAGACGTCTGTCGCCCAGAAAGGACGTGGCTTCTTGTCCCATGCTCTGGCACCATGACACAAGGACATTGGTGAAAACGGTGGCATTGCCAGCATCAAAAGTTATTGCACCAGCGGCTTGGGAGGCGGAGGCAGGAGGATCGCAAGTTTGAGACCAGAGGCAGTCTGCGTAACTTAGCGAGGCCCTGTCTCAAAAAAGTAAAAAAAATGGGCTGAGGGTGCAGCTCAGTGGTCCAGCACTTGCGGAGCATGCAAGTGCGAGGCCCTAGGTTCAACCCCCAGTACCACACACACAAAAATGTTATTGCAGACAGATGCCACCTGCAGGAACTAGAGGCAAACGCTTGTGCTTTCCAGCCCGTCTCTGGTCAGGCTTCACTTCTCTTTCACGCTGTAGCATGGCCAGAGCCTCCCCTGCCCACCTCTGAGCGAAGGAGGAAAGGAAGCCTTCTCTTCTCTTTGCTTCTCTTTCCTTTTTCTTTTCCTTTCTGCCCCTCTTTTTGTTTATTTTTGTGTGTGTGGTACTGGGGGGTTGAACTCAGGACCTCATGTATACTTTGCAAATGCTCTAGCACAGTGCTGCACCACCAGCCCATTTTTTTATTTCGAGTCCAGGTCTCACTACATGACACAGGCTGCCTCTGGCCTCAAACTCGGGATCCTCCTGCCTCCACCTCTCGAGTGGCAGGGATTATAGGCGTGCAATTGGTTGGAATCAAACATTCCTGATTTAAAGTATCTGTCCCCTGAGAATACATACCCAGGCTTGACTGTGGTCACTGGGTTCCCATGAACTGGCTCATCAATCAGTCTCTTTTGGAAATGCACACACACAGATTTTATTCCAAAGAAGTTATTTCCCTAGATCCCATCACCCCAACTCATCGGTGAAGGCTGGAGCCTGCACTGTTGATGTAAATGTTATTTTCTCAGTGATCGGGCAGGTAACTATTTGCAAGGCTCTGTTAAGTGTGCTCACAACTTTCACAGGGTGGGGGCCACACTGGGTGTTTATCAGACATAGTAGGAAGAATTGTGCACAGGTACCAAGGGACCAGCAACCCCTCTTCTCCCCACCAAACAGCCTGGGCTTGGGTGGACATTCGTTTTGTTGCAGGAACTACGCGGGCCAAGGGGATCTGGACAGAATGTGGTGGGACTGGAGCTGAGAGGAGAGCCGCTAAGAAGAGTCTGTGGAGGGAGGAAGACAGGTGGAGGAGCTGCCTTAAGGAGGGTAAGCAAGGGAAGAACTGCAACCTGACAAAGGATCTGAAGACTGTGCTGAAGAATGTCACTCGTGCGATGTATGATACCCTCCTCCCCGGCCTGCAGGCAAATCTATGGTATTCATGATGTCTTGGGACTATGATGATGTGCTGAGGTTGCGAGGGGTCTGAGCAGGGGCTAAGAGGGAACGCCGTGAGGACAGACGTACGCAGATCCACGTATAGACCATACAGGTCACTGTGGGAAGCAGCTTTCCATCACTATAACAAACTCCTGAAACAATCAGCTCACAAGGAATAAAGGTGTATCAGGGGTCACAGTTTCAGAGGCTCCAGTGCGTGGTCTGTTGGCCCCTTTGCTTTGGGCCTGTGGCAAGGCAGCAGGAGCTTATGGTAGAGAAAAACAACTGACCTCATGGCCAGGCAGCAAAAAAGAGGCAGAAGAAAGGGCCAGGGTCCCACTTTCCCCTTGGAAGGCCCACATCAATATCCTAAAGACTTCCTGCTAAGCTCTGCTTCTTAAAGGGTCCCTTACCTCACAACAGTGTCACATGGGGACCAAGCCTTTAATACATGGGCCCCTGGAGGACATTCCAGATCCAAACTACACAGTAACTTACCTGATTACACAGATAGATGGATAGATAGATAGATGGACAGGTAGGTAGATAAATAGATGATGGAAAGATAGACAAATAGACAGATAGATATGTTGTTCTTGTTGTTGCTGTTGTTAGGTGCCATCAAGTCAGGTCTGACTCATAGCAACCCTATGTACAACAGAATGAAACATTCCCTGACACTGTGCCATGCCTGGCACTATGCCAATTCTTCTCTGTGCTAATTCTTTTCTGCTCTTCATAGAGTTTTCAATGGCTGATTGTTTTGAGATTGTATTAGGAGTGGGCTGCCAGGTCTTTCTCCCATTTTTGCAGTGCTGGGGATTGAACTCAGGACCTCAGAAAGTGCAGAGCAGCGCTCTACCAACTGAGCTAAACCCTAACCTGCAGACAGATACAGGTGTGTGTGTGTGTGTGTGTGTGTGTGTGTGTGTGTGTGTGTGTGTGTGTGTATGCACACAAAATATAAAATTCATGTGTGGAAATCCTAAGCACCACCTCCAAGGTTATGATATTAGGAGGTGGAGACCCTGGAAGGTAATTAGGTCATGAGAGAAGAGCCTTCATGAGGGGATTGTTGTCCTTATAAAAGGGACCCCAGGGAGCTTGCTCACCTTTTTCTACCATGTGAGAATATAAGAAGCCTGCCATCTGCAACCCTGGAGAAAGCCCTGCCCACAATCCAGCCTTGCTGATACCCTGCTCTCAAACTTCCAGCCTCCAGAATTGTGAAAAACAAGCCATTCAGGCTAGTCCTATGTCACAGCAGCCCAGGGTGAGTAAGACAGCATAAACGTTTAGAAATCCGATAGCTACTCTTGGCCGTTCCTATATTTCAGGCCAAAACTAGAGTTCTTGGAAAGGAAGGGAAAAAAAATCTTTCCACAATAAGTTTTGGAGCCTGTGGGCTTTGGCAGAGCCTCACAGTGCAGTGTGTTGCTTCTCAAAATGTGTTTTATGGTGGGAGGAAAGTCTTGTGTTCAAACAAGAGTAAGTGAAGTCAGGCTTCAGCCTGTGATCCCCGCAACTTGGGAGGCAGAGGCAGGAGGATTGCAAGTGTGAGAACAGAGGCAGCCTGCACAACTTAGTGAGACCTTGTTTCAAGATAAAAAGTTTAAAAATGGGCTAGGAGTGTAGCTCAGTGGTACGGTGCTTACAAAGCATTCCAAGGCCCTGGGTTCAACCACTCAGTACTGCAAAAAAAATAAAGAAAGAAAGAAAGAATAGTGATTGAGAATGAAACAGTGTGAAATAGCTATACTTACTGCAGGACTTCTCAGAGTCTTTAATACATGAGTGTGCCCAATAGTTTGCTGAGAGGACAATTAGCCTGCCACAGTTCCATGGATACTATTCTTCCTTGGAGAATTCTGGAAGACTACATTTTCTCAGCACCCACTCTACCCACTTTGGAAACTTATAGTGAGAAGAACCTCAGCTTTGGAAGGAAACTGGGCTTTACTCCACCACTTCCTAGCTACAGGACCTTGGACAAATGATTTAGCTTCTCTAAACCTCAGGGGCTAGGATTTAGCTCAGTTGGTAGAGTGCTGTGCTGCAGTCTCTGAGGTCCCGAGTTCAATTCCCAGCACCGCAAAACTGGGAGAAGGACCTGGCAATCCACTCCCAAGGCAATCCTGAAACAGTCAGCCATTGAAAACCCTATGAGGGTTGCTATGGGTCGGATACCGACTCGACGGCACCTAACAACAACAACAACAACAACAGACCTCAGATTATTCAGGGAAAGGTGGAAGATAAGTCCTACTTTGCAAAGCTGATGCGATTAAATGAGATAATAAAGGTGAAAAGGCCTGGCATACAATAAATTTCACAAAATCTTTCCCCGACTGCCAAAGGCTGGGCAAACCTAAAAGGCTGTCGTCTGCTTCTTCAGCCTGGAGGCTATAAACTCATGTTTTCTCTCACAACCTGCCTCTGCCCCAATACCAAGCCTCTTCTGTTTCTGCTGGGGGGCCCCACAGGCAGGGTACCAGACCTTATCTATTTGAGCTCTGGAATCAGATTGGGTAGAAACCCCAGGCCTACAACTTACAGGCTCCGTGGCATTGCACGGTCACCTAATCCGCTGGGCCCATTTCCTGTGCATGGACAGAGCCCTTAACAGCGCCCACTCAGAGGACTGTGGGAGCTGAGGTGAGCTGGTCCTAGCGAGGCCTGGTAATTAGCGCAGGGCCTGGACGGCAGCGTCAGCTCTCGGGACTCAGGTCCTGTCCTCACAGCTCCCCGGCACGTCTGGTCCTTGAGTGGCTCCTGATTCCAGTCCAACCCTGACCTCGGCAGCTTCCCAGCCTCTCTGCTCCCCTCCAACAGGCACCGTCTTCACCACCGCCTGCCTGCAGCCTCCCCTTTGCTCCTCCACTTCTGTCTCCCACCCTGGGCCTCCGATGCTCCAGGTCACATTTCCCCCCCAAATCACTGCTCCTCCTGTTAAGGGCTGGGATTTAGCTCAGTTGGTAGAGCGCTGCTCTGCAGTCTCTGAGGTCCTGAGTTCAATTCCCAGCACCGCAAAATGGGAGAAGGACGTGGCAACCCACTCCCAAGGCAATCCCGAAACAGTCAGCCATTGAAAACCCTATGAGGGTCGCTATGAGTCGGACACGACTCAATGGCACCTAACAACAACAAACCTGCTAAGGGACGCTCCTCTGGGGCTGGTCCTCACAGGCCAAGAGGGGGCCCCTAGAACCTTCCACCCATTGAGCCTTACCTCACTCTTGCGCCCCATGGTCTTCATGGGCTTCATGGTCTCTCCCCTGCCGCAGCATCTGGGCAGCAGGTGTCTGTGCACAGCACTGGGGCACCGCACCCCCTGCTCCCGACCCACCCCTTTCCTGTGCTGGAGGAGTCCAAATCACCTTCTGGCCTAGTGACTTCTCCAAAGGGTTAGATCCACAAACAAAGCCAAGATGGCTCAGGGGGTTCCTTCCACATGCCCGGCAGGTGGCATATCTGACTCTGAGACACCCCAGCAATTGAAGTAAGGGGCCCCCCTGGGGAAAGACATGGTGCCTGCTCATGACAGAGGAGGCAGAGGCAGCCCCTTCTTCTGAGCAGCACAAGAGGCTCAGCACTGAGCACCCCCTGCACCCCGAACCTGCCATGCTCCACAGCAGCATCACACACACTCCAGGTGCTTCCTGCCTACTGCTCCAGCCCGGATTTTGTTATCATTAAATTAATGTCTCTCAACACCCTCAAAGACCCAGTTTGTCCCAAATTTTCACGACGGCACAGAGGCCTTGTCGTCCGACTCATAGCAACCTACACACAACAGGCGAAACACTATAGTCAGTGCTTCTCTGCTGTTCATAGGGTTTTCAATGGCGGATCATCTTTTGGGAGTGGGTTGCCAGGTCCTTCTCCCAAGCCTACAGCACCTGGTGTTCCCAGGCGGTCTCCCATCCAAGTACTAACCAGGCCCAACCCTGCTTAGCTTCAGAGATCTGACGCCACAGTTGAATGGCTGCAGGCAACAACGGCCTTAGAAAAGTGTTATTTTGAGCATGAAGGACTTATTGACAATACTTGGAGAGGTGTCAGTGCCCCTCTCTCTCTCTCTCTCTCTCTCTCTCTCTCTCTCTCTCTCTCTCTCCATCCTTCAGCCCCCTGGTGAATTTTTATCAATATTTTTATTTGCATTTCATAAGATGTTCACAATATTACAGAAATATTTGCTACAAGAAACAAAAGTCCTGCATAACTTCCCCTATCAGGGTTAAGTAGCAATAGTGGCTTGGCACATATCCCTGCAGAGATTTTTGCTCATGTGCATATTTGAATTATATTTTTAAACAGGACCATACTCTATTGAAATCCTGTTTTCTAACATCAGGTCTTGGACCTGTCAAAACAAAGAACACTATGTGCCTCAACCTTTCTAAGAGTTGTGCAGCATTTTATTGGATGTACTGTAATTTACTTAGCCTGTCCTTCATCTTTTATTTACCCAAATTTACTAGTGAGAAGTTTGAATCCCAGAGAAGTTAACTGGCTAGTGGGAGGAGGCACAGATATTTAGGTGTACACCCCAGACTTGAACCTCTTCACACCCAGCCAAT
>VMDO01015726.1:0-22360 GCA_007922755.1 Pedetes capensis
CTCAACTTATAAATGAACATATGTATATCAACGAATAAGTATATTGTACATACTCTTATAGTTTATGTATTTTACTAGTAAAAGAGATTAGTAAAATTCTTAAATTATAATAAACATAAAACAATCCTCTTTTTTAATAAAAATAACTGGTTGTTTATGTGAGAGACACAACCACTTTTAAATTCTTAATTTGCATCTTCCTGGCATGTTGAATTCAAACATCTTATTGTGTTATTATTAAGTAAAATAATTATATTAGAAATATGAAAAATGCAAGAAGTTTAAAAATGCCATTATGTCCACCCATTGATACTTTTATTATTTGAAATAAACTCTACTTTTGTAATCTGGCTCCTTGCTGTTCACTTAACTATTCAAGAAAAATTTAGAACACTAAATAAATTTCTTATTGTATAATCTTAATGACAGAGAGCATGTCATATTACAGATGTTTATCTTTTAACTCACACATATCACAGACTTTCCATTTTCAGTATTTTAAATAATGCTACAATGAATGTTCTTATGTGTTCATGTTTGTGTACATACATGATTATTATCTTGAAATAATGTCCAAAATGGAAAATCACTAGGTTAATGAATATGGAATGCATTAATAAATTACTGAGATATCTTTATGTTTCTTTTAAATAGCAGAGACTTGTAGCTTCATATTGATCCCAACTGAAAGGCTTTTTTAAAAATTCTAATTTTCTTTGTATGCATTTTTCTATTTTTTTTCCTTTGCTGTTATTGTTTTCTGGCTTTGTTTCACTTTTAATGTTTGTCCATTTTGCAGTGTGTTTCCTTTTCTTTGCGATTCTCTATTATTTATTAATTAGACTTTAAACACTTTTGTCCCCTAATAATCCAAAAGATATTCAATTTCAAGTATTTATACCTTTAGACTGAATCACTTCTCCAGCCCCTAGTTCATAGAAAGACCAAGGCTGCTGCTGCCCAAGTTCTCAAAATGTGATCATCAGAACCATTTTGAGCTGATAATCAAAAATGCAGTTTCCTGAGTCTTAGCATCAAACTCAATGGAACTGAATCACCTGAGACTGTGGCCCAGGAATATGCATTTTTATAATTACCTCAAACAAATCTTATTATTAGGGATCATAGAGTAGAGCCTGACTCAAAGCAGCCCTATGTACCCCCAGAACAAAACACTCCCTGACACTATGTCATGCCAGGTGCTATTGTCAGTGCTTCTCTGCTATTCATAGGGCTTTCAATGGCTGATTGTTTCAGGAGTGGGATGCCAGGTCCTTGTCTCATTTTTGCTGGCAACTGAACTCAGGGCCTCAGAGCATGTGGAGCAGCACTCTACCAAATGAGCTAAAACCCCAGCCATCAAATAAATCTTGGGTCCATGGAAATTTCAGAATCTCTGATATTGATTTTTTTTCCCCCACAGATATACAAAAATCACACAGAGAAACTAAAGGTAAATCTCACTTTAATAGTAATCAGCATTTTCTGTGGCTTTATTGTGCTCTGATTACTTATCTGAATTAAATTGAGACAGATATTTGGGGGATTGCTAAATGGAAACTCTGAGCACTGTTTCTTTAGTGGTTTTTAAAGATACCCTGTGTCTTCTTAATGAACCTCTGTGAATGACCTCAGTCTGTAGGAGAATTAGGCAGTTTCAAACCAACCACTTTTCTTACTTTTCCTGAAGACTAAGTAACTATTAGAGCAGACATTAAACCATAACCACCACTAGCTATCCCAGATGATTCAACTGGGGTTATAATTAGGGGAAGAAAAAGCCAAGGGGAGAGTGGTGGGGGATCAAGGCAAGGCAGCTGCTGGAATGAGGGATGTTCCAGGTCTTCTTCCAGTGGACAAAGGGGTGTCCTCAGGGATCAGCACTGGTCAGTATCTGCACACACTCATGGTATCTTTCTTAAACCAACTGCACTGTAAGGGTTTAAAAATACCTGCATTAGGACAAACTGAAATAGACTCAGATATGATAGTATATTTTAAAGCTGGATAATGAAGAACTGCCAGGTGAGTGGCATTCAAAGGAGACAGGGATAGCACCAGGGTGTCTAGTGTTTGAGGAAATTCAGGGTGAATTAATTATTTTTGGACCTAGGACTGGCCATTCTCCTTATCGAGTAGGAGGAACTCAGGAGCCAGGAAATGGGAAGTCAGTTTCCAAGACAGTTCACCTTAATGGAACCCTAGAGGGAAGGTTGGGGAGGTTGTGGTATGGGGGGAATCTACAGGGGGAACTCCTGGGAGAGCTTCACCAAAGTGATCGACTACCATCATCTGAACCCTGCTCCTTCCTCCAGCCTCAACTCCCTACAAGCTTGCTCTCCATAGCTCTTTGCAACAGATAAGCTTTGTCAAAGTCCCTAAGTATACCTGCTCCTTCTACATTAAGCCTGTTGTTGAACTGTTCTTCAGCCTGAACTACTTTGGTTTGCTTACCAATGACTCCATTATTTCAAATAGTAACTCTATTATTTACAGATGTGTGTGAACGGATTCTTCTGTCCCATTTGGTGAATACCGGCTCAATAACAAGCAAGGACAAAATATCTCATCACTTTTTAAAAGCATTCATTTTCTCATTTGCAGCAACAAAGATAGAACTAAAGGACATTATGTTAAGTAAAATAAGTTGGGTCAAGAAAGACAAATACCTGTGTTCTCACTTATACATGGAAGCTAAACCAGTTGATCTCATAGAAGTTGAGAGTAGAATAGTAATTACTAAAGGTCAGGAAAGGTAGAGGGAAGTTGTATAACAGGTGTCTAATACAGTCAGATAGTAAAAATGAGTTTTAAGGTTCTATTATAGTAGGATGACTATGTTGTTGTTGTTGTTGTTAGGTGCTGTTGAGTTGGGTCTGACTCAGTGACCCTATGTACAACAGAATGAAACACCCTCCAACACTGTGCCATTCCCAACACTATGTCAGTACTTCTCTGCTATCCATAGGGTTTTCAATGGCTGATTGCTTCAGGATTGTTTTGGGAGTGGGCTGCCAAGTCCTTCTCCCATTTTGGGGTGCTGCAGATCAAACCCAGGATCTCAGAAAGTTCAGAGCAGCACTCTACCAACTGAACTATAGTTCACAACAATTTATTAAGTACCTTATTTTATAAAGAACTAGAAGAGTGGAGTTTGAAGGTTAGGAGATGGAAATGTTAATGATCTCAAATTGTTTATTACATATTCTATACATGAATCAAATTATCACATTATATAACATAAATATATCCAATTATTACCTTCTAATTAAAAATTATTCATTTTCATATAGACTTGTGAGATACAACAAATATTTAGGTTTGTATCAAAGCATAAAATGTTTCTTAAGACCAGCATGGTGGCACACACCTGTAATCCCAGAGACTCAGGAGGTGGATGCAGGAGAATTGAAAGTTTGAAGCCAGAGACAGCCTGCATAACTTAGTGAGACCCTATTTCGAGATGAAAAATTAAAAATGGGCTTAGGGTGCAGCTCAGCGGTAGAGCACTTTTAAAATACGTGCAAGGCCCTGGGTTCAACCCCATAGTACTATAAAATAAAATAAATAAATAAATAGATTTGATTCTTACACTAGCCAGAGAGGTGTCCTGATGCTTGAACACTACTTGGACTTTGAATAAATTCTCTGCCACTGTGGGAGGTAAGGGAGCGAAGGACCAATCGTTTCCTCGCGTGAGTTTTCCTGAACTTTGTCATCCATGAGGAGGCCTGTGCCTTTCAAGGACAATTCTTCAAGAAGGATCCAGAATATGATGGATGACCATGAAAACACAGAGCCCTCTGCCTGGAGCGGAGACCAAGGCACAGGGCTTGCCTTTGTGAATGTGTCTTTATGCTCTTCTGTCAACTGCTCCCTGACCCAGAATCACCCAGTTAAACAAACCAGGGATTACCACAGACTCACACAAAACCAAACCTGCCAGGTCCTTTCTAATCCTTGACACAGTCTCTACCTGATCACACTCATTAGGCTCTGATAAAACTGCAGTAAAAAACTTCCCTCCCGAGACTCTCAGGATGTGGAGATTAGCTCAGTTTTCCCTTGCAAAGGACACTAAAACCCATATGAGCAAAGTTTCCTTTGCTGAGGCCCACTGAATTGCAAATGAAACCAAGTAATGGTCCATGTCACTCATAAGCTATTCTAACCTCAAATACTTGCCCCAGAAATCATGGCTGGACAAATTTGAAATATCCAAACCTGGATTAAGCCTGTAAGCTTCAATTGACTTCAATTCAAGCCCAGCTCCCTAGTTTTATCATGTATGACATTACATCACTGCATTGCAATGAAATGTATAATCAAAAAGCCAAACTCTACTTTCCTCTGGGGTTTTGGAAGAACAATTCCTTTTTAGGGGCAAAACCGTGAGCTTGACCTTCTTCTTTATATTGTAGGTCAAGTATCAAACCAAACCTTTATCCTGTTAAAAAGAGGTTGCCATGTAATCAACCCAATGCTTGCCTTACTGATTAATCCTCTATCACCAAAATAACTTCTTGGGCAAGGTCACTTTTTGGAGGATGTCTTGGTGAATCAACTGTACCCTTCTCTCATTTGACCTTATTGGAAAGTTCAGGCAGGAAGACACAGACTTTGAGAGATTAATTTCAGGAACTATCAAACAAGATGAAGAAATGGGGGTTGGGAAAACAAGAACTCAGTTGCCCAGGCTCTCAGCAAAGGGTATCAGAAATGACGTTCAGGACATATAACCAGAACTTGAGAACAGTGTAGAAAATTAGAAGATAGACACAGAAGAACTTGAGAGCATGTCACAGAAGAACTGAAGTTGGAGGACAAAGAATAAGATTATAACTAGGGCAGAACCAGCAGGTCTCAGTGAACCACAACAGAACCAGAGAAATCCACACTCTTCTGACTGTGAATCAGCCAACTCCTTCAAGAATCCCAGCTGAGGGCCAACACAGGGCTGTGTGCCTGGGCAAGTCCAAGGCTGCAGGTCTGAGCACGTAGACCCATGTGTCAGGAAGAAAGGACATCAGGGCAGGGAGCTGAGATCCCAACACAAACTCAGGCAACAATTGCTCCCTTCCTCCAAGTAAGTATCATAAATCCAGATGAAATCCTATCATCTCAATAATCTTTCATGATTCACAAGGAGAGAAGATGTTTTGAAGATTTAATATGAAAAGAATGTTTTCAAATATGCAAATCACTCCACTCACAAATAGTTAATAATTTATAATAATTGTTATTTGCTGATAACTTGAATATTATGAACTGCAGCATGCCACAAAGCATACTTATGGCCATCTCAAAGAACTATAATGAATTCATCTTAGAGTCATTTTATTTTAAATCTCAGTAAAGGAGCAATGGGACTATAGGATGAAAAAATAAGATACTCCTAATTACACTGCATTTCAACAAGATGCTGGCAGAGCTGTTCCCATATGTGGGTCTAGTATAAGTCAATAATTAGGTGGATATTGAATTTAAGGACAGGTACTGTGGAGCTGCTAGGCATATGAGGATGAAGCAGCTGACCTAGTTCTCCTGGTGACTTAGACAAATCATAGCCCACTACTGTGGGCAAATCATCGCTTAACACCTGTGGCCTCCAGTGTACTTCCTTGGTCTTTGAGAAATGCAGGTATCTTTCCTACATTGAGAAAGAAAAGAGCTATAATTATTTAGTGTTTACCACATGCCAGGGTTATGCTAAGTGCTTTACAAACATTGCCCCTGTTGGATGTTCACCCGGGGAAGCATGTGTTTCGATTATCCCCATTTAATACACGAGAAAACTAAGGCACGGAGAAGTTAGATCTCTTTCTCACAACACTAGAAACTAGATGTATTGGTTTCTTATTGCTGGTGTACAAATGACTGCAAATTTAATGGCTTAAAACAACACAAATGCATTGCCTTACAGTTGGGTAAATTAGAAGTCAGAGTCTCAGCCTGCTAAAATCAAGGCAGGGCTCCTCCCCTTTTGAAACCACTTGGGAAGAATCTTTTCACGTGCTTCCTTCAGCTTCTTGTGGCTGTCCACATTCCCAGACTCCAAGTGTCTTCCTTCCTACTTCAGGACAGCGACTTCACCATTCTCTGACCCTGTTTCCATCATCACATTTCTTCCTCTGACTCTGAACTTTGCTGCCATCTTTTACTCTGGAAAACCTCTGTGATTACTCGGGGCTCACATGGATCATTGAGGGAAATCTCCCTATCTCAAAATTAGCAGATTAGCAGCCTCTACTCCATCAGCAACCTTAATGTCCCCTTGCAGGTAACCTAAGGTATTTACAGATTCCAGGAATTAGGATGCTAGCATGTTGTCAATCACTATTCTATCTAACACAGAAGGGCAGGTAGGATCTGAACCCCAGTGATCTGGGCCCAAGACCCATATTCTTTAACAGGAGACAATACCAACCACTGAAGAAGTGACCTTTCAAGGCAGCACCAACATTCAGCCATGTGCCTTGAATAAGGTTCCACTCAATGAAGTTACTCTTGAAACACAGGCATTTGTTCTACTAGCCTGCTAGCTTTTGTACCCTAATCTCTCGTCTCTGTCTCTGTCTCTATCTCCGCCTCTCTCTCTCTCTCTCTCTCTCTCTCCGTCTCTCTCTCTCTCTCTCGTAATCAGATGTCCCACCTACCCAGTTCTCATTCATTCCAAACAGCTTAGCAATCATCCTTGATTTTCCCCTCTCTTGTTTCCTCAATCATCCAGTCCTTTAATAGAGCCCAATAGCCTTGCCACGAAACTCTATCTGTGTCCTCTTGTCTCCCTTTTCACTACCATACACCTGATCTCATTAGCATCACCTCTCATTGGGATGGCTGTGCCGGCCTCCTCATTTCTCTTCCACCCCAACACTTGCCCTTCTGCAATCCATTCCTCATACAGCGCCCCTCATGATTTTGCTTTCCTTCATTCATTTCATTCTCATGCCATCCTGGCTTCTTTCAAGTCTTGATGACATCCTAATCTTGTCTGCCTCCAAGGAAGCCCATCTGCAGCCTTCTCTCCTTCAAATGCTCTTATCTACACTCTTCACCTGGATGAACTAACTCAAAATGCCATGCACTCTAGATTTCTGTTTAAATGCCATTTTCTTTGATAAATCTTTCCTTTGTTAACACCAACCCTCCCCCGACATACCTGTGATAGCACACTGTGCTTAGCTATACTTTTGAAAAAAATAGTATTTCATTATATAATGATATAGGCATCTTATTATCTATATGAGCATCCTTTAGTTATCTCCTCCTTCCATTTGACTGTAAAGTCTTTGAGGACAAGGGTCATATCTGTCTTTCCCTAATCATTTTAATTCTATTACAACAGGAAAAAAGTATGATTGAATTTCATCCTAACACTTTGAGGTAGATAGAATAACTACTCATGGTTCTATAAATTAAAGTTCAAAGAAAAATATGACATCCCCAAGGAACACACCAAGGAAGAATATGGCCCTGTCCACCCCTGCTGTGCCCCTAGACCCTCTATCAGGATGTGGAGACCCTAAAGTTACAGTGAAGCAAGAGCCAGAGGGGACCTCAGGGAAACATAGTTAGATTGTGAGACCCATAAACAACACCCATAAAGGAAGCACTAAAATCAGATGGCTTTTTGTAAGATTTTGTTTTCCTATTACTATGTATAATGATAGAGCAGGTGAAGGGTGTGACCCAGCTCAGCCACTTTCAAGCTTCTTATGAGGTCATGAAAGAGCGATTACAGATGTTTCTCTTCTTGAACTTCTGAGAAAAGAACCACACCCATGGTCAACCATCCTCATGCAAAGGTCCAGCTAGCATGGAGAAATGGGTGAAAAAAAAGCCCCATACAGTCCCCAGGAGTTTCATATGTCACCGAGGATAGACATGACCCTGGATGTCGCTCACAAGGTCCTTCATGTTTTGCGTCCTTCCAGCCTCTTGGTTCTCAAGTGCCATCATATTCTTTTTTCTCTTCCTTTCTAGCCCCTTAAGTCTTCCCTTCTCAATCTGTGTGGCTTCCTTGATTTTACACTTACTTGCAGCCAGGTTCCTTTTATGTTTTTGTACAATTGCTTAGTTACCCTCTGCTTATGCCCCAGACCAGGAGGTGGCAAACTACAGCCTGTGGACCAATTCCAACCTACTGGTAAATAAGGACTTATTGGAATACTTCAAAGCACATTTGTTTGCATGTTGTCTATCACTGTTTTTGCTCTACAAGAGCAAAGTTAAGTCATTGTGATACTACATGGTCTATAAAGCCTTACATACTTGCCATGTAGTCCTCTGCAGAAAAAGTTTGCCAACTCCAGTTCTGGAACCTAATGAAAGAATTGTGTCTGTAAACTGTCCACTCACCATTGATGTCATGGATGCTTAACAGAGAGCCTGATCCATGGAAGAATCCACAAGTAGTTTTAGAATAATGAATGAATAAGTAATATTGTAGCACACTGGGCTATTTCTATGTCAAAACCTGATTTTGGTCTCCCACCAATACTGCAAAATTTAAAAGTTGCTATCACTATTCAGAAACTCAAGTATAGAGAAGGTGAAAATCTCAAACAAAATCATATATATTCTACACAGGAAGGGAAGAAGCCCAAGTCTCCTTTCTCTTTGACATCAGATAGAGAATACAGCATATATGAAGGCCTGTAGGTGGGCAATGTGGGGATACCATTTGTTTGCTCACTCAGTCCAAATGTAGGCTTCTTCTATTAACTGCTGGCTGGTAGGCACTGTTCTAGGAATCTGACACACTTTGGGAGAAACTAGTAGTTTTATCTTCCTCTGTATTGGGGACCAGATAAATCACTCTTTCCTCTTCCTTTGAGTCCAAAACATCCTTTGCTATTGTTACTTCACACATTATTCAAGAAGTTCTTTCTAAAACATCAAGAAGATGCATCAAGAGGGAACCAGAGCTAAGCCCACACAGTTGATGGATGATGATGCATGCCTACCTCGGTGTATCCAAGGAAAACATAATTAGCATAGGCAGGTACAGAAAATAATAGTATGCAGTGTGCAGACCAGGTATCTAGCTGCATCACCAGCCTGTGATTAGGAATACAGAGTTTGAGGCTAAGCTTTGATGAGGTAAGATCAAGAAGACATGCAGCATATGATTGCAACTGTGTTTTATGGAATATAGGAATTATATTTTACCCCAAATCTCAAAATGTACCTAAACCAACCACAAAGCTTTCTTGAAAAGGTAGAACCCACAACTCTGTATGTTCCTATAGTCCAGCCAGGAGCTAGCAAAAGCTAAATTTAAGTAATGTAAGTGGCCTAGTCCATATTTGTAGGGAACTAACCTAAAGAATATGTAGTTTATATGATGTTTAAAATGAATATCCAAGGAACCTGTGACTTAAACAATTTAGTCAAGTATCTCCACTCCCCCCAAAATTCATATTTGTAATCCTTATACATGAGATTGACTCCATGTGTTTGGATGAATTAATCTAAACTGTATTTTAACAACGGTTGTATACTAGGCACTGTTCTAGACACTTTATATGCTTTGGGGGAAGCTACTGGTTTTGGCTTCCTTATATGTTATGTTTAAAGTACTTGTGGCTTTTGAGATAAAAATGAATGTGCTATTTTAGAAAACACTAACTAAGAATCTAATATGAACAAGGCACACTATCCTGGACACTAAAGAAACAGAGGAGAAAAAATAAGCATGTGTTTTAAGAGCATGCAGTCTAGAGGTGGAGAGAAGCTCAAAAGTAATTGTGATAACATGTAATAAGCTACTTTAAAATAATTAAAAATGACAGTGATAATAATTGCCATAATTTGTTCAGCACTTACTCTAAGATGGGCATTTTATATCAATGAGTTCATTAAATACTACTAACTCTATAAGGTACATTGTGATATCCTCAGTTTATGGGAGAAAGTAAGCCTTATATAATATGGTAACTTGATTAAAACTTCACAACTAATCATTTATAGAATCTGGATCTTTCTCACCCAAGACTTTGTACCTTTTGGTGCCATCCTATATTACTCCATCATTTCCATCCACTTTTGAAAGTTCAGAGATATATATGCAGAGGAAAGATAGTACAGAAGATCTGTGAGCTGGAAGGATATGAAAGGAAAGATTCATAGGAGGATGTTGTTGTTGCTAGGTGCTGTTGAGTTGGTGTCCAACTCATAGCAACCCTACATACAATAGGCGAAACAGTATTGTCAATGCTTCTCTGCTGTTCATAGAGTTTTCAGTGACTTATTTTTTTTGGGGGGGGAGTGGGTTGCCAGGTCCTTCTCCCAAGCCTACAACACCTAGTATTCCCAGGCAGTCTCCTGTTCAAGTACTCATCAAGCCCAACCCTGCTTAACTTGTGAGATCTGATGAGGTCAGATGAAACAGAGGTACTGCTTCAGGCATAGGAAGATGAGTAGGGGCTTAATAACACAGGTTGGCATTTGCTAAGCTGTGAGCAATGGGTATTGAATGGCAATGGAATGGTTTGGTAAGTATTTGGAAATTTTCTGCCTTTTTAGGAAACAGAAATTAATATAGGTTTACATAAAGTAAATTGAAAGAGATTAGAGAGATCTAGAAAACTAGATCACCACTGTCCCTGAAGGCCTCCCATCATAAGTAGCTGTGACTTTATTTCATATGGAAAAAGATCTATTGGCCTTTCCTAAGCATGGGAATAACAATGGTCCATAACACTGAGAGGATGGAGCCCATACCCTCACCACATCTATTTCCCTAGTGCCTACTTCAGTATCTCCTACAGGGTAGATATCTAGAAACTGTTGGATAAACTAATACATATTCTTAAAATAATCTATTCACAGTTATGTGGAAGATACACTGGAGAAAGAAGAGACTAATAGCAAAATATGGACCTGGGGTTTAGCTCAGTTGGTAGGGTGCCATGCTGCACTCTCTGAGGCCCTGGGTTCGATCCCCAGCACCACAAAAATGGGAGAAGAACATGGCAATCCACTCCCAAAGCAATCTTGAAACAATCAGCTATTGAAAACCCTATGAATGACAGAGAAGCACTGACGTAGTGCCAGGCAAAAATGTTGGGGAGTGTTTCATTCTGTTGTACATAGGGTTGCTATGAGCCAAACCCAATTGAAGGCACCTAATAGCAAAAACTATGGCAAAATATGAGCCAGATGATTGTTGGAAAAATCTAGAAGAAATCTAGAAGAAAGACAGTAAAGAAGTCTGTGTGAGAGAGACATTTGAAGTAGAATTTATAGGTATTACTGATGGAATGTCCATACAATCTCACAAAGAGAATTCTCTGGATCTCTATTTGGAATTGAGCCTTGATGGGGACTACAGAAGGAACAGAATTGGGGACTTTGAGTTTGAAGCACCTTTGAAATATTACTGCACAGATTTGGGGACTGATACGGAATGAAAGAGAAGATAAATTCAAAATGTCCATCAGTGGGTCATTCTTTCCTGGAGGCCTCAGAGAGTGCTGGCGCAGGAGAGATTTTCTGATAAAGAGCAGTCTCTGATCTGTGGTCACACAGGGTGGGAAAGGGTGATGAGGAAACAGAAAACCCAAAGAAGACATGAGCTAAAAATCAGCAACCTGAGCCATCACAAGCATGGAGTTATGCTCTGTAGGACTCTCGGCAAAGCCAGGGCAGATTTTTTAGCCTTTTCCTGTGGAAAATTTATGAAGCTCAGATTGAAGAAAATGTCCTGATAGTTTTAAGGTTGGCATTTTAAGTCAGAATGCCTTCTCCAAGTAGCATATAACGGCACAATTCAATAACTCTGACCATTGTGGAAAAATGCCATGTGCCAACAGCGATTTTCCATAATTTTGTTCAGAAAATCTGAAAGAAATGCAGAAAATGGATTTGCAGCCCTGGCAGCGGGCAGAGAAACAGTAGCAGAGGGCTGCAGGCCAGTAATTGATGTTTCAAATATCACTGAGTGCTTTGCCTGTAATTTCAGGGGAGAATGATAATAATTAAAAGCAAACTTACAAGTCATTTCTGAGGAGAGAAAATGCTGAATGCACTTTTAGTGAAGGGGGTTTGTTGAAATGTTTAACTTTTTCCAGCAAGCGTTCAGATATGCAATGATTAGTGTTATGTTCACAGAGCCTTTCTCCCCAGATTTTCTGAGGGGCCCCAAAATTGATTAACCCATGGGATTCCTTAGGAGCCAATGATAAAGCTGGGCCTAGAGGGCAGTCCCATAAATCCAGCCCTTTCCTGATTATACTGGATTTTCTCACAAACAGCACAGGCTATAAAATGATGAAATTAAGCCTTGCTCCCTTCTCCTAATTATGAAATCAGCTGTTCTAATGATTCGTAGCAAGTGAGATTTGAGATTTTATTATGAGACCTGTTCACACTTTGGTGTATGTCTGCCCTTACTAGCTCTGTGACCTTAGGCAGATCACTCAACTCTGAACCTGTTTCTTGACTTGGAAAAGGGATATAACAGTAGAACTAATTTCTCATAGAGTAATTATTGAGGATTGCTGGAGAGAGTAAAACAATAATTATGGGTTTTTTCATGGCTTAAGATTGGGGCTCAATAAATATTAGCTATTACTAAGATTATTATTACAGCTAAAATGACAAAGTCAAGAGTATTTTGACATAATTTATTTACTTTTGCTGGCAGAATGTAATTTCCTCAACTACAGATTGAATAAATCTTCCTGACATTATAAAATAATAATAAATAAACAAATAAGACAGTACCCCAAATAAGGCCTTGTCCCCCTCAAGGAATCTCCTTTCATTAATAAACTCAGGGACTCAGTTTTCCTATCTCTAACTCTCTTACCCATTATTGTCACAGGTCCTGCATATAGTGAGTACTCCATAACTGTGTGTGGAGCATATATATGTCTGGATGAGCAAATAGTTTTATCCTTCTTAAAGCATGGACAGGGATCTCTGGTCCTTTAACAGCTTCTGATGACCAACACTGCACTTCTGCTCCCCAACATTAACTGTGGCATCTGGATTTGATGTGCAAACTCTCTCTTACTTCTAAGCCGGATGGGAAGTGACCCTCTATAGTTTGGGTTGACAGAAGAGATAACAGGCTTTGTCTGCAAACACAAAAGCTATGGGCTGACAGGAATGGCATGATTAACAAATGCAGTGAACACATTAAGCAAATGCTGTAATTGTAGTGTCCCTCTGTTAGTATTTCAGCAAATGTAGTCATTCACTATTGGGTTTTTTTAGCATCACCATATACTCCCGGCCTATCAGAGGAAACTGTTTCCTCACTTCTGAGGGTTTCATAGAGGTACTGCTACCTGTGGGCTCATTATTCTAAATGTGGACCAGCAAATAGTAGGAGATGGAAGACAGGGCTTCTCCTGCTGAAAACAGGACTTTTTATCACTCCAGAAAATAATTTACACAAGGTAGATAAACTCTATAAGGAGAGACTAAGATATATTAGGCTGGTAGCTTGCATCAGCCTGAAAAGTGACGATGTTTTACCCAATACAGCTTAGAGGAGGTACAAGGAGTTCTGATGGAATCATAAAATCATTTTTGGATCCTCTCTAAATAATAACATTCACAAAGTGTAATCCGAGAGGAGTTTTGTGCAGGATACGACTTTATCCAAATGCAAGACAGAAGTTCCTCAAATATCTATGGCATTTTGCTGGTCTAAAAACTGTAGACATGGAATTGATATAGAAAGAGTTGCATCTTATCCATGGAAACTGTGCATCATGAGGTTCACTGAGAAAGCAGCAAAGTCAAGGAATTTAAAGATCAGCCAAAAAGCAGTGAGACAAGGTAAGAAAGAAGTACCTGATAATCCTATTGATTTCAATTGGCACAATAAAGCAAAAATAAATATTTTTCAAATTGAATTTTCCAAGCCAAATTCTGTTAAACTGTAATCATAATTTAGTGCCAAGGAAGAAGGTGACTAAGAACCTATGATAAGTTTACAATGGTGACATACATAATAGAAAAAATTACAGAGAGCAGAGCTGCAGGAGAGCTACTAGCTACTTGCTGTTGTTGTTGTTGTTAGGTGCCGTCAAGTCGGTATCCGACTTATAGCGACCCTCATAGGGTTTTCAATGGCTGACTGTTTCGGGACTGTTGCCTTGGGAGTGGATTGCCAAGCCCTTCTCCCATTTTTGTGGTGCTGGGAATTGAACTCGGGACCTCAGAGACTGTAGTGCAGTGCTCTACCAACTGAGCCAAATCCCAGCCCACTAGCTACTTAGGCTTCCTTAATTAAGCTACCTTGGTGCCAGGGGAAGCCTTATGCATTCCCAAATTAGATACCTACCCCTGTTTCTGTGGGGTAGATATTTCTGTTTAAGAGCCAGGACCTTCAAGGTCTTTTCAAGGACTTTGTGTTGAATTTATGACTTTAGAGAAAGACTCACTGAAATTTGCATTTGCCCAAGATGGGAATTTAAACAACTCTAGACTCTGAAAGACAGGTACTGAGGGAATGAAGGAAATAAAGTGCCACATATACAGAAGGCCCCAAATCTAGGTGGGTAACAGAGTCACCTGTAGATATTATTAAACAGATTACAAAGGCCATTCAAGACCAACTGGGTACAAGTCTCTGAAGGCAAGGCCTACAAATGAGCCCGTGTGTTTATAAAGGTACTTTTGACAGGCAGTAAGCATGCTCCCAGTTATCAGATTGATATTTGGGAGAGCATCCATCTTGTCCTGTCCTCTCACCCCAAAGACTCCTTCTATTTCTATTACTATAAATTCATTTTCATGTCCTTGAATTTTATACAAATGGAATTCTATATGTATTCTTTGGCTTCTTACATTTGGTATATTATTTGGATCTTCACTCATCTGATAGCACGTAATAGTATTCCATCCATCATAAGTAGTATTCCGATTTATGGATGACACCATTTGTTTATCCACTTCTCTGTTGCTGAACACACGGTGAGGGAATTCTTCCATATTTGACTGCTACAAATAAAGCTTCTGTGAATATTTATGTGTAAGTCTTTGAATCTATGCTTTCATTTCTACTGCATAAATAACTAGAAGTAGAATGTTTAACTCATGAGTAGGTACACATTTAACTTTTTAAGAAACTGTTACACTGTTTTCCAAAATTATCATAAAATTCTTATTCCCTCTGGCAGTGTATGTGTATTAGAATTCCAGTCCTTCCACATTATCACTGGCACTGATATGGTCAGCCTTTTTATTTTAGCCATTCTAATGAAAGAAGCATGGGATAAAGGCATGGCAATCCACTCCCAAGGCAATCCAGAAATAATCAGCCATTGAAAACCCTATGAGTGTCCCTATGAGTCAGGCACAACTCAACTGCACCTAACAACAACAACAATGAGAGAAGGACCTGGCAGCCCACTCCCAAAACAATCAGCCATTGGAAATCCTATGAATAGCAGAGAAGCACTGACATAGTGCCAAGCATGTCACAGTGTTGGGGAGTGTTTTGTCTGTTGTACATAGGTTTGTTATGAGTCAAACCCAACTCAAAAACACATAACAATAACAAATAAGGGTACGGTTTTTGTTATTGTTGTTTTGTTTGCTTGCTTTTGTTTTTTAATAGACTTTATTTTTAGCGTACTTTCAGGTTTACTGAAAAATTGAGTGGAAGGCATAGATATTTCTCATATACCTCCTACTTCTATATATACAAAGGCCTCCCTTACTATCAATATGTGCCACCGGAACATGAATTTGTTGCAACTGATAAACCTGCAATGACACATCATTATCACTCATAGCACATAGTTTACATGAGATATCATTCTTTTTGTGTGTGTGTGTGTGGTTTTGGAGGTTGAACCCAGGGCCTCACGCTTGCATGCTTTGCAAGTTCTGGACCACTGAGTTGCTGCCTCCAGCCCATTTTTTTAACTTTTTTGAGACAGGGTCTCACTAAGTTACACAGACTGCCTCTGGTCTTGAACTTGCGATCCTCCTGCCTGCACCTCCTGAGCCACTGGGATTATAGGCATGCACTACCACACCCAGCTCTGAGATATCATTCTTGACATTGTGCATCCTATGGGTTTTAACAAACATATGGTGGAGCCCGTCTATCATTGCAGTATCATGTACAGTAGTTTGTCTACATTAAAGATCCAATGCACTCTGCTATTCAATGCTAAATTCCCCTTAATCCCTGGAAACCACTAGTTTCTTATATTGTCCATAGTGTTTCCTTTTCCAAAATGACATATGGTTGGAATGACACAATATGTAACCTTTCATATTGGCTTCTTTTGCTTTGTGACATGCATGAAAGTTTCCTCCATGTCTTTTCATGGCTTGATAGTTCATACATTTTCAGCTCTGAGTAATATTCCATTTTCTGGATGTACCACAGTTTATTTTTCAATTTACCTACTGAAAGATATCTTGGTTGCTTCCAAGTTTTGGCAATTATAAATAAAGCTGTTTTAAGCACTCATATACAGATTTTTTATTAGACTTAAGATTTTTTACTTATTTGAGTAGATATAAAGAAACACAACCACTAGATTGTACAGTGTGAGACTGTTTAAAATTGTAGGAAATTGCCAAATTATTTCCCAAAGTGGAATTTTAACAGGCATGTAGTATCTTGTTTTAACTGAAATTTTTGAATGACATAGAATGATCAGCTTTTCATATCCTTACTTGACATTTATATACCTTCTTCAGTGAAGGATCTGCTCAAGTCTTTTGACTAGTTTTAAAATCATGTTGTTCACTTTCTTATTGTTGAGTTTTAAGAGTTCTGTGTATATTTTGGATAAGAGTCCTTAACCAGATATTTCTTTGCAAATATTTCCTTACAGACTGTGATTTATCTCCTCATTCTCTTAATTACCTTGTGAAAAGTGGAATATTTTTTATTTTAATGAGATTCAGTATATCTAACATTTCTTTCATGGATTATGTCTTTGGCATCTGTTGTGTAGATGCTTCCTCTGGACTGGACATGGGCTACGTTTGATTATTGCTACATTGATACAAAGGGCTTGGGTTTAGTTTCAGTTTCAGTGGGTAGAATGCTGCTCCACACTCTCTGAGGACCAGGTTTGACCCCTAGCACTGCAAAAACAGGAGAAGGGCATGGCAGTCCACTCCCGCGGCAATCCCAAAACAACCAGCCATTGAAAACCCTATGAGGGTCACTAGGAGTTGGACCAGACTCGGCACCTAACAACAACACATCGTCACAAGATACCTGGCATGTCCTCCTGGGGGCCTTGGCCCTAAAACCATGTCAACAGAGTGTGCAAAAATATGCATGCTAGCTGGACCTAGCATAATGTATCAACATTCTCTGATAGAAGGAGGATCATAAGACTCTCCATTGAGGGATACACACACATACACACACACACACATGTATAGAGACTCGACAGCACTTAACAACACACACATATATATATATATATATTTATATATATATACACATATGTACATATGTGTGTATATACATGTATCAATGGAGATTACATATAGATGTATATAATAAACTATATATGGTAAAATATACATATATATATAAAACAATATATATAACTATATATAACAATAGGCTAGAGAGAAGGGGGAAAAGGGGAGAACTGCATTGGTCATAGAGCTGCTTGTGAGCCTGCCAAGGAGTCCCATGCCACTCATGCAAGAACTCCCACTTGGGAGAAAGAGGGGACCATTCCTGTAAGGACACCCAGTTAGGAAAGAAAAAAGTTCACTCCTGTAAAGAAACCCACTTATGCCGGGTACGGTGGCACATGCCTGTAATCCCAGCAACTTGGGAGGTAGAGGCAGGAGGATTGCAAGTTCGAGACCAGAGGCAGTCTGCATTACTTGGTGAGACCCTGTCTCAAAAAGTAAAAAAAAAAAAAAAAAAAAATTGGCTGGGGGCACAGCTCAGTGGCCCAGCACTTGCAAAACGTGCAGGTGTGAGGCCCTTGGGTTCAATCCCCAGTACCGGAAAAAAAAAAAAAAAAAAAAAAGCCCACTTAGGAGGGAATTGAAGGTGGAGCAGCTTTGGGACATCTCGATGGAAACTTCTTGGGGTGTAACTCCCTTGAAGTAGCTGAAAGTAAAGACTGACCATGAGGTACCCATGCTTCTGTTGAAAAATGCAATAAAGTCATGTTTCACAGAGTGTAACATGCTCCATATGCTCCGTCCTACGGTCTGTCTGCATTCCCTTTGGCTTTCACCTAACAGGTTGTGCCTGAACAGGGGCAGACAGAAAAAAAGATGAGTTGGGAAGTTGTATCCAATGGAGACAGGGGGATCCCCAGGATCCTGAGAAGTGATCCATCCTGGGAAGTAGAACTTGGCCTAGCTGAACCAAACTGAACAAAGTACAGGGGCCAAATACAGCTGTAAAATCCTTGGAATTCTTAGGGTTGATTGAGATGCATATGATTCCTGACACGGTATTTGAAGGGGTGCTGCCCATCGCAGTGGGTACCTGGTACACTGATGACACAAACAGGGTACTCATTTTGCAGACACTAACGTGCAGAATGGGAGAAGGACCCATCAACCCACTCCCAAAAAGCAATCAGCCATTGAAAACCCTATGAACAGCAGAGAAGCACTAATAGTGTTTCGCCTGTTGTATGCAGGGCCACTATGAGTTGGATACCGACTCAATGGCACCTAACAACAACAACAACAATGTGCAGAACATCCTGCAACCATACCGCTGGCATCCAATCCCATCAGATCTCAGAAGCTAAGCAGAATGGTACCTGGTTAGTACTTGGACGGGAGATCACCTGGGAACACCAGGGGCAATAGGCTTGGGAGAAGGACCCAGCAACCCACTCCCAAAAAGCAATCAGCCTATGAATAGCAGAGAGTGCCTCTTGTACATAGGTCACTATGAGTTGGACACTGACTCGATGGCACCTAACAACAACAAGCACAATGTGCAGAACTGGCCTGAGGACAACAGAGTCCATTGGTACATCTATGTGCCTTGAAACCCAGCAAGGGCTAACACAATTAAAAGGATAAGTCAGTTACTAAAGCAGCAGTTAAGAAATTTAAACAAAGGCATCTTGCCTGGGTGAAGAAAGGAAGGAACTCCAGAGCCATTTGTATGTTGAATAAAAATCCAAGTATCATGGGTGAGCTACATATCTATGAGTTGTTGGCCAGGGATCCCCTCCCCCAAAGGACTCCACGCCATTTTTCAGGATATGGGCACTATTGGTTGCGTGTCAGAACTAGACAGTAAGTCCTTAATGCTGAAGACCCCACATGCCCCAATTACAGGACATCGAGAAATCCAACTGGGACTGAAATAGAAGCTCCCTCCCTACTGGCTAATGTTCATAGTGCTGGAGGGCACTATGCAAGCTGCTGGGGGAGAACTGCCACCCATGTTCCTGCTATGGTATATGGGCATTGCACCACCAACCTGTCAGGCAAGATGCGCCTGCTGGTTCAGTATCACATTCAACCAAAAAATTTTGAATTGGATTTAAGGCCTGCCTCATAGGAGGGAATCCATATTTGGTACTATAAGCCAGGACAAAATCTGTGGCTAGGGAGATAGTAGGACCCAGCTGGAAAGCTATTGCTATTGTTCTACTAGATAGGTACAATGGTTCTACTAGATAGGTACCTGTTAAATGACCTTCTAAGCAATCATGTTTATGCTCATAGATTCATTGTTGTAGATTAACCTTAGTCAGAGACTTAAAGTAGAAACCAGGACATATTAAAACATGGGCTATTTAGATGTCTATGATATTTTGCTCCTTTGTTTGGATCACTCCCTCAAAACTAAACTTCTTGTTGTTGTTGTTGTTGTTGTTGTTGTTGTTAGGTGCCATCAAGTTGGTGTCCAACTCATAGCAACCCTTTGTACAACAGACAAAATGCTATTGTCAGTGCTTCTCTGCTATTCATAGGGTTTTCAATGGCTGATTGTTTTTTGGGAGTGAGTTGCCAGGTCCTTCTCCCAAGCCTACAGCATCTGGTCCCAGGGGTCTCCCATCCCAGTACTAGCCAGGTCTGACCCTGCTTAGCTTCCAAGATCAGATACCACTGACATCTATAAACCAATATGATTTAATTTTTGTGAAAGGCATGATATCTGTGCATGTCCAGTTGTTCCAGCAGCATTTATTTAAAAGACTATCTTTATTTGATTATATTTCCCTTTCTCCTTTGTCAAGCATCAGTTTAATTTATTTTTATGGGTCTATTTCTGGATTCTCTACTCTGTCCTACTGACCTATTCTGCCACCAATATGACACTGTTTGATTATTGCAGCTCCATATCAGATCTTGAAGTTGGGTAGCATCAGCCTTCTCACTTCATTCTTCTCTTGCAATATTGTATTAGACATTTTGTGTCTTTTGCCTTCCCATACGAACTTTAGAAAAATTCTTGATATCCATAGAACATCTTGCTAAGATTTTTATTAGGATTGCATTAAATCTGTAGATCAAATTGTGAAGAACTCTCATCTTGATATTACTTATGAACAGGGATACTCTCCATTTATTTAGCTCTTTGATTAATTCATCTGAGCTTTATAGTTTTCTTCATATAGTTCTTGTGTGTGCATATGTGTGTGTGTGTAACTATTTCGTTTTTAGAACGTGAATAACTTTGTACTTTTAATTTCAAATTTGATTGGTTCATTACTGTTATACAGGAAACTAATTGACTTTTGTACATTAATCTTGAATCTTATAGCCTGCTATAACTACTCATTAGTTTTGGGGGGTAAATTATTCCAGAGTTTTTATATAAGCAATCATCTTCTGGAAAAAATTAATTTTATTTCCTCTTTCCCAGTAAGTATATCTTTTACCTCCTTTTCTTTCCTTTCCTTTTCTTTTCTTTTCTTTTCTTTTCCCTTTATTTCTTTTTCTTTTCTTCCCTTGTCTTAATGTGTTAGCTAGATATTCCAGTATGATAATAAAAAAACCATTCTTGCCTCATTCTTGATATTGGAAGGGGAACTCCTAGTTTCCCATGATTAAGTATGATGATAGCAGTAGGGTTTTTTGTAGATGTTCTTTATCAGTTGAGGAATTGTCCTTGATCTCTAGTTTGCTGAAAACTTTTATTGTGAATAAGTGTTAGATTTTATCAAACTCTTTTTCTATATTGTTGTTATTGTTAGGTGCTATCGAGTCGGTTTCTGACGCATAGCGACCCTCATAGGGTTTTCAATGGCTGACTGTTTTCAGGATAGCCTTGGGAGTGGATTACCAGGTTCTTCTCCCATTTTTGCGGTGCTGAGAATTGAACTTGGGACCTCAGAGACTACAGCACAGTGCTCTACCAACTGAGCTAAATCTCAGGCTTCTTTTTCTATACCTATTGATATTACTGTGTGGTTTCCCTTCTTTATCCTGTTGGTATGATGGATTACATTAATTGATTTTCTAATCTCAAATCAGCCTCACATACTTGGGATAAATTTCATGTGGTTGTAATGTAAAATACTTTTTACACATGGCTGGATATGATATGCTAATATTCATTGAGGACTTTTTCCATTTATGTTTATGAGAGACAATGATCTGTAGGGTTTTTTCTTGTAATGTCTTACCTGGTTTTGATATTAGGTGTTACTGCATGTTGAGGACACAGGTTTGATCCCCATCACCACAAAAATGGGAGAAGGATGTGGCAGTCCACTCCTGCAACAATCCTGAAAACAGTCATTGAAAACTATGAGGGTCGCTATGAGCTGGACAAGACTTGACAGCATATAACAACAACAACGTTACTGCCACATTGTCTTCATTTTTGTAGCTTTATAGTATGTCCTGAAATCATGTAGTCTTAGTCATCCAAACTTTATTCTTTTTCCAAGTTGTTTTGGGTATTCTGGATCATTGTCATTTCTGAATGATCTTTAGAATCTGTTTGTCAGTGTGTACAATATCCAGCTGGGATAGGTTCAGCAGTGCATGCCGGTGCTCCCAGTGACTCAGCAGGAGGAGGAAGAAAGGTCATAAGTTTGAGGTCAGAGGTAGCCTATATAATTTAGAGAGACCCTAACTCAAAAAGTAAAAAATGACCTGAGTGTGTAGCTCAGTGGTAAAGCATTTGCAAAGCATGTGTGAAGCTCTGAGTTGAACACCTCAGTACTGGAAGAAAAAAAATTCCTGTTGGGATTATTTAATGGGATTCTATAAAATTTATGTAGCTCATATTTGAAAGAATTAATATTTTAACAGCAGTGGATCTTTTGACCTATGAACACAAATGTCACTTAGTATTTCTTTTTGAGTTATAGTATATAAGACTTTCACAGTTTGTCATATTTACCCCTAAGTATTTCCTATATATGGGTGATATTATACATATAATTTTATTAGCCTTACATTTCTG
>VMDO01015726.1:22460-50280 GCA_007922755.1 Pedetes capensis
TAATATGATTTTCTGGGTAATGATAGGTCACAGAATAAGTTGGGATGTATTCTCTTCTTTTTAAATTTTATCAGTGGTTTATTATAGAAATTAGTATTACTTCATCCTCTAGTGGTTGGTAGAATTTACCTGTAAAACCTCTATGGTCTAGAATCTCCTTTGCAAGGATTTTACCTACAAATTCAGTAACTTTAGTAGATAAAGAGATATCTAGGCTATCCATCTCTTCATGAGTAAGCTTTGGTAACACGTGTCATCTGAAAAACATGTAGATTTTATCCAAGTTGTCAAAGTTGCTGTTATAGAATTATTTACAATATTTTCTTGTCATCATTTTAGTTCCTATAAAATCTTCAATGACATCACCCATCTCATTTTTTATACTGATAATGAGTCTTCAACATTTTCTTCTGATTACTCTGGTTAGAGGTATATTAATAGTATTGATTTTATCTAAGAACCAGGATGTTTAGTTTCATTGATTTTTCTCTATTGTTTTTCTATGTTCTAGTTTGTTTATTTCTTCTATGACATTTATTTATTTATTTGTCTACCTATTTTAAGTTCAAACATTCTTCTGTTGCCATTTTCATAAGTTGGAGATGGAGGTATTGATCTAAGATCTTTTTTTTTTTTGGCAGTTCTAGGGTGTTTAGCTGAAGGCCTTGCACATACTAGACAAATGCTCTACTGCTGAGCTATACCTTCAGTCCCTTTTCTATTTTTTTATTTTGGAACAGGATCTCACTAATTTGTGCAGGCTGTCTCTGACCTTGATCTCATAATCATCTTGCCCAGTCTCAGGAGTTGGTAGGATTACAGATGTGACCCATAACATCCAGCTTGATTTAATATCTTTCTTACTTTCTAATATAGATATTTAATCATTAAATCCTATGACTTTCCTCCAGATACTGCCATAATAGCATTCAAAAAAAACAGAAAACCTCATATCTTGCATTTTCATTTTCATTAAGTTTGAAATATATTCTAATTTCTTCTTGAAAATGATGAGGGTTTTTTTTAGAAGTATGTGATTTAGAAAATGAATATTTGGAGATTCTACAGAATTTGTTACCAATTACAGATTTGTTAATAGAATTCTGTTCTTGAGTTAAATTTAATTCCATTGTTGTATAAGAACATACTTTTTCATGTGATTCAAACCTTTTATATTTACTAAGCCTTATTTTTTGGCCCAGAATATGTCCTATTGTGGTAAATATTCTGAATGCATTTAAAAAGAATTTGTATTCTACTATCGTTGAGTACTTATTAATGTCAATTAGGTGAAGTTGCTTGATAGTGTTAATCAAATCTTCTATATACTTACTGATTTTCTGTCTATTTTGTTCTGTCGATTACTGAGAGAGGAATTTGAAATCCCCAACTATAATTGTGGACTTGTCTATTTCTCCTTAATGTCCTTGATTAGTTTTTGTTTCACATATTTTGAAGTTGCACTGAGTCAATATTTAAATTCATTGTATTCTCTTGATGAATTGGCTCCTATACCATTACAAAATAATTTTTATCCTTGTTAATATTTCTACTTCTGAAATTTACTTCATCTGATGCTACAATAATCATTCCATTTCTTTTGATTAGTTTTAATATATTATCCATGTTTTTTCTTTTAACTTATTTGTGTCTTTTTATTTGAAGTGTTTTTCTTTGTAAGCCAGTTACAATGAATTCTTCCTTTTATATCCAACCTGACAACTATTGCCTCTTAACTGGGATATTTAAAGCATTTACTTTAATTTGATTAGTGATGTGACAAGATTCAAGACTATCATCTTATTGCTTATTGGTTCCATATGTTCTTTTGTCCCTTTGTTTTCTTTTTCTGCTACCTTCAAATGAAATAAATTTTTTGTTATTCCATTTTCTCCCCTTCATTGGATTATCATTAGCTATAATTCCTTGTTTGCTACTTAGTGATTGCTTTAGGGGTTATGGTATACATCTTTAAAGTGATATCAATTTTATGGTATCACAATTTACCTTTAAGTTAAATAATCTCACTGCCAATACAGTATAAGAGTCTTATAAAACTATGCCTCAAAATTTCTCCTTTTATTCTTTGGAATATTATTATTATAACTTTTATTTTTATTATATGACAAATAACATTACACAATATTGTTATTTTTGTTTAGGTCGTCAAAGATTTTTAACCAATTTAAATTATAAGAAAAAATACATATTTATTCATGTATCTACCCTTTACATTGTCCCTTGTTCTTTTGTATAGATATGTATTTTCATCTGGTATCACGTTCCTATGGAGTCAAGAACTCCCTTTAACCTTTCTTGTAGTGAATCTTCTGATAATACATTATTTAGCTTTTGTTTATCTGGCAAAGACTTTATTTGTTATTATTTTCAAAAAGATATTTACGTTGCTGTTGGGTACCATGGAGTCGGGTCCATAGCGACCCTCATAGGGTTCTCAATGGCTGATTGGTTCAGGATTGCTTTGTAAGTGGATTGCCACATCCTTCTCCTAAAGATATTTATACTAAAACTATAGGCTGACTTCTCCCATCAGTCACCATACTTTATAGATGTTCCACTTTCCACTTCTTCTTCTTCTTCTTCTTCTTCTTCTTCTTCTTCTTCTTCTTCTTCTAGCATTTTATCTAATGACAAATCTGCTATCAATATTTGTTTTGTTTCTTTGGATATAATATGTTTACCCCCTCTAGCTGTTTTTCAAATTTTATCCTTATCCCTGGCACTGAACAAATTGATTGTAATTTACCTTGATATTGGCTTCATTATCATTATTGGATTTGAGGTTTTTGAAGTTTTTTAATTTGAGTTTGAAATTTCATTGAATTTGGAAAATATTTTACCACTCTATCTTCAAATATTTGGCCTACCTCTTTTCCCTTTGATAATTCCAGTTACAAATACATTAGGCCAATTTAAGTTGTCTTATAGCTTACTCATTCTCTTTTCATTTTCTTAATTAGTACTTTCTTTTCTGTATATGTTTTGTTTTGGAAAGTTTCTGCTGATATGTGTTCAACTTCACTATTCAATTTCACTAGTATTTTTTACTGCAAAGTCTGTTATTAATTTCATCCAATGTATTCTTATCTCACATAGAGTTGGTTTCATCTATAAATGTTCTGTTTAGGTCCTTTAAAAATAATTTCCTTATTTTCTCTTAAGTTTTTGAATATCCAAACACATTAGAATAACTGTTTTGCTGCAATTTCTTTGCTAATAGCAGCATATGCATCAGTTCTGGGTTGGTTTCAAATGAAAAATTTTTTCTCACAATTTTTCTTGCTTCTTGACTGTTCAGTAATTTTTGAATGAATGCCAGGCATTATGTGTTTTATGTTGCTGAGTACAACAGATATTTTTGTACTCTCATAAATGTTCTTCAACTTTGTTTTTGGATGCTTTAAGTTACTTGAAAACAGTTTAATATTTGGGGGTATGGATTTAAATATATTTTATATGGGACCAGAAGAGTGTTTGGTGTAGGGATAATTATTTTCCATTACTGAGGCAAAACGTTTCTGTGAACTCTACCTAATACCTCATGAATCTCAGGGTTTTCTGGCTCTCACTAATAGGAACTGTCAACATTATTGGCCTTCTAATCCTTTCAGATGGTTCTTTCCCTCACCTCAGTTTATACACACTCATGCATGTGCATGCACACACACACACACACACACACATTCATCTGTGCATAGTTTAATACTAGTGGTGTGCTTGTATAGATCTCTAGAGTTCTTATTCTCCTTTTCTGTTTCTGGTATTCTATCTCCTTTGGCTTCCCTGAACTCAGCTACGCATACTCCTCTTGGGGAGTTCACCATACCCTTGCTGGGTTCCCCTTTCCTGTGCTGTGGAGCTTGTATCTTTCTCATAGCAGTAAGCTAGAAGGGTTTTATCCCTCAGGGATCACTGACCATCATTTTCTGATGTCAAGTCTCTTGATGTTTAATATATTCAATCCAGTTTTAAAATTCATTTATTTTGATTGGACAAATCCAGTTTATGTTACTCTGTTTTGGCTGGATGTGGAAATGTAGCACATGAGTTTTTAAATTCCTTATCACAGATGAATCTGACTCAATGGCACCTAACAACAACTACAATAACATCACAGATGAAACTAAAGCCTGAAATAGATTAATTTTCCCCAAGACCACACAATGCCAATGAATGGCAAAGCCAGAGAGGTATATCTACCTCAAGATGAATGAGGGAGTTATAGGGCCTATAGTATGAATAGTTAAATAAATCACAGGAGCCCACTATCAACTGAATTCACAAGTGTGATATATCAACAGCACAAATGTAGCTACAAGTTTTCCTTATAATTCTATTTGTTGAGGAATAAAAATTCAGATAGCATAGACCTGGATCCTGCATATACAATTTATTAGATCTCTAATTTTGAGTATTTTAATCTTGGTAAGCTTCAATTTACCAACCTATAAAATAGAAATGATAATAATGTCTGAAAATAGGGTTGTAAAAGATCAAGTGAGAGGATTTATGTAAATTCCTTGGCACAGAGGTAAATAATTATTTTTCTAAGTATACATTGCCTTAAATGGCACCTAACAAACAAACAAAAATGCTACCTTAAATGGTAACTCAGGAATGTGCTTAATAAAATTTAGCTGTAATCCAGATTCAAATTAAATTATTCCTTTTTCTTTGTTCTTCTTGACATTAAGAAGTTGTTTGTTTCTTTGTTTTTTCCTTCCCTAAATTCCTCAGACTTTACTGTGGAAGTGTACACCAAGCGGCTCTTTAGGAAACAAACTGGTCCATCTGGTCTACATTTAGAAAGTTGGTATGTAGCATTTCTCTCTTTGCTGGTGAAGTTTCTAGAATGACTCATCTTAAGATTTTTCTTTCCCGATTACTTTTCACAATGTCCACCCAACTGGTTTCTCCAAATGAGATTCCTATATTTGTATTTTGTGTCTTTTCATCCTCTCTCAACAACTTTAATTTGTTTAAACCCATCCTTTAACTTACCCATCCCTGAAGCTGCCCAAATGGAATTCTGCTAGCATCATTTTACGTGTGTCACCTCCCAATTGCGCAGTACCAAAGTTAACAGACAAAACCAGAGTTACTTTATCATTTTCCCCACTCTAGCCACATGGTATTACAAATCTGCACATGATTTTTCCGTGTGTGTGTGTGCGCGCGCGCACGCGCGGGTGTGTGTGTGTGTGTGTGTGTGTGTTTCCATTGCATCTATCCCTGGCCTTGACCTTACAAGGAAAACTAATTATTCTTGATATACCATGCATTTCTGGTACACGCTGTGGCTTTTTTAAAAACTTGGAAGAGTGTGAGGAATAGAGACGAAATAAAGAAATGAGGCATCTTCTTTAGAAAAAGTCATTTGGCATTAAGAAAACCAAGATGTAGGAATTAAAGAGTTCCACCATGCACAAAGGCATCTTTGGTAAATGATCTCATTTAGCAACCATCACTAGGGAATCACACCCTTACTTCACACATTTCTCTCACCATTCTCTGGGACATTGGGCCATCTATTTATCATGTCCCCAGAGAACAAAGACTTACATATAAAACTGCAAACAACTCAGCAAAGTTGCTAAAAATAATTATATTTCAGTAGATGATTCTAAGCAGGAAAAGAGAAAAATGTATTTAACAAAACCAGAAATATCCAATAGACAGTGGAATGGAACTGAGCAAAATCTTATATAAAAAAAAGCATTTGAGTCCCATCTGAATTTAGTGATAAGGACTATAGCAATACAATATAAATGTACCTTGTACATCATTTGTCATCTAACTCTGGCTGTCAGACACTTTATAGCATTAGATAATGCTGTTATAGAGAAACCTAATAGCAGAGGGTCAAGAAAATTAAAAGATTTAAAGTCAGGTAGGCACAGCAGTATGTCAAGTAAGATTTATAAGTGAATTGGTACACAGATGAGGCCCAGATGATTCAAAAAGGCACGTTAAAAAAAAAGGGAATATTTCAGAATGACAAAGACTAGATCCAAATAGCATGAGGAAATAAAAACAAGAAGACTTGGATCACACACTTGCATGGGTAGCACCTGCCATGTGATGACCATTGCTATAATTACTGTCTACACAGTTATTGCATTTTATCTCCATAGCTCTCTAGTTCTCTCACAGACGTCATCACCTTAATCTGGCATGGGGAAAAACTGGCACTCAGAGAGTGAAAGAGAATGTCCCAAGTCAGATAACAAGTGCTAGAGACATGATTCAAAGACTATCTTCTAGTCCATGGTTCTTAATCTTTAATGCTCATATGGAGACATGCATGTATGGGCACATATATATGCACACACCCACACCTGTGGAGGCCTATAAAAACCACACACTTCTAGGAAGTCCACTAATATATTTTGTCCCAGTGGATCCGGGCATCCTTGGACAGAAGAATTCAGTGTTAATGAAACCAAAATATGCAGGTTCAAGGGACTTGAAGGCTGATCAAGGAAATATACACCAGGAATGTCAGTAACACATGACAAGCTTTACTCAACAGAGTTCTATGAGAAGGGAAGTCTCTCGCAGCATGAGAACATCATAATGACATCCATATGCAGAAGAGGAGGAGGACAAGGGAACTTCCCAGGGAGAGGGATTCAGAGAAAAGGCACATGCATCTAGGACCTGCAGCTGTACCACTGAGGAGTCTGATCCCATCAGATCTCAGAAACTAAACAGGTTCAGGCCTGGTTAGTACTTGGATGGGAGACCGCCTGGGAACACCAGATACTGTAGGCATGGGAGAAGGACCCAGCAGCCCACTCCCAAAAAACAATCTGCCATTGAATATTCTATGAATAGCAGAGAAGCACTGACAATAGCGTTTCACCTGTTGTACACAGGGTCACTATGAGTTGGACAATGACTTGGTGGCACCTAACAACAACAATCTAGTAGATGTCATTTAGCAACACAGAGGGGATAGTCTAGGTTAGAAAATTCCTGAAGCCCTTATAACTCCAAGATCCTATTTTATCAATGGATGACAGCTGCAAGGTGAGCTTTAGTGGGATGTATGAGGCAGATAGGCTCTAATTGGCTAAAATATGATTGTTTGGATTATTTTTAAAGTAATTGTATGTATAAAACTTTGGGTTTGGTGCCTGCAGGCTTTTGAGCTAATGGGCGTCATCCTGAAGTGAAGAATTAACAACCAAGGGCCAGTGCACAGAGGCCACCTTTGGCTCATTTGTATGACAAAGTGTGAACCCTATGGGAGATAATGCTGTTGCAGTATATTATAGACCACATTTTGAAGAAGAAAAACATGCTTCAGACTCCAGGTGCTGAGCTTTTTTCACTGGGCCACAGCCAACATGAACAGTGAATAAACAGGTCCATCAGTGGTTTCCTAGGAGAAGATAGCTTCCCGGGAAGCCAAGCAGAAGGTGATCAGCACAGGGAGTGATTGTCAGAGCGGTCACCTGCTGGATGGGCCTCAGTATCTGGGTTAGGATCACAAACATGTTTTCTTTTATCTTAATGAGGCCAACTTCTCTTTCGCAATCATTTTTTTTATCCCCAAAGTGAGAAGGGGTAGCTTTGGCCAATAAATTTCCCAACCCAGTTAAGACCAAACTATGAAATATATACCATTTTTGGAGGACTTTATTTTATGATTCAGGTCAAAATAGACATAGAACTATATGGACAAGCTCACTGATGGAAGCAACCCTGTTTGAGGTCCAATCACATACCCAGGGAAGGAGTTAGTAAGTGAGCATTGGCTGTAGAAAGGACATAGAAATACCCAATTGAGTGGGCTCCATGTATTTAAGTCAGTGCACTGAGAAATCTGCCTAGAGCCATGAAGCTCAAATCAATTTTCCCATCATCCCTGCCAGATGGGGACTTCAGATTCTGTCCTCACCACAGGGCTGAGTCACAAACCAAGGTTGCCACTGAAGATGTGGCATTTGAGCCAGTGCTTTCCAAACTTACAACAAATTTTTTGGGGGTAGGAGTGTGTAAGACAAGGAAAAGTACTGATGCGAAAAAAGGTTTGAGGGCCCAATCATTTCCCTTACAGGTGGAAATAAAGAAGGAAACCCAAACCTTCCCTTAGTATTTTGCTTCCACTTCCACGACCCCACATCATTCTTTGTGACTCAGTCAGGATCTCTCTTCTTTTTGAAATTGGTCTCCCAGTACTCAAGAATCACCTTATAAGAGTCTGTTTGCAGTCTCAACACTAAATTTGCCACCCTCAACCTTAAATACTGATACCCACATATCCCTCAAAGCACATGTGGGTTTTACCTCACATCAAGTGTGCCCCGAGTGTCTGTGTTAATGTCAAATAGTGCAGTACCTATTAGTGAACCCAACTTAATGAAGGAAAAATGTAACAAGACTTCTAAATTATAGTTTTCAATGTTTTGGTTCATTGTAAAAATATAATTTCTTCTAAAAAGGCAGTCTGTCAATTTTGCTCCTTTTTCCTGAATTTCCCCTTGTACAAAAAATACACTTCATTGCTTACCTGATTATTCATCATTGTTAGGGGCAGGCTCTACCTTTCACTGTAGTAGGTTTATGGGTAAATTTAAGGCAATGTGGACTCCTGCTCTTCCTTACATAACCCATGGTGTTTCTCACATAGGAACTATTGCTGATGCCTTTCTACTCACCAAGATGCTCTTCCTGTCTCACTTTCTCCCTTAGATAATTCTTGACCATCCTTTAAATATCACCTCCTAAATCTTATTTTTCAAAGTTGGCCGATGGTCCAGTAGCCCTATCAGCACCTGGAAGTATGTTAGAGACACAGAATCTCAGGCCCACCTGTATAAGAGTCAGTATTTTACACAGAGCCCAGGGTATTTCATGTACATACTGAGATTCAGGACATTCAGAGACCATTCAGGACACCACAGAGGTGTCTCCTGGAGGGAGTCACTATTCTCCTTTGCCTTCTACTTCCTGGTGCATATGCTTACTCAGTTATATTGACTCTTGGAAACTTTCATTCTAAAGCTGATTACCCTCTTCCAATTGCCTGCTTATAATTAATTGTACTGTCTGCAGCCTTACCACTGTGGTGTCCAACCCTGTGAGATCTTGGAAGCTAAGCAGGGTCCAGCCTGGTTAGTACTTGGATGGGAGACTGCCTGGGAACACTAGGTGCCATAGGCTTGGGAGAAGGAGCCAGAAGTCCACTCCCCAAAAAACAATCAGCCATTGAAAACCCTATGAATAGCAGAGAAGCACTAAGTTTACTGTTTTGCCTGTTGTATGTAGGGATGCTATGAGTTGGACACCAACTTAATTGCACCAAACAACAGCAACAATTAACTGTACTAATTGCAACTTGTAACTAGAAAGACTAAGGTCAATTTAGTGGGTCATAATCAGATTTTTTAATGAAGATAATAAAATAAGCAGTTAGAATGGAATGGAAAAGTCATACAGTAAGTAAATTTCATAAAATGCTGAAATAATATATATCTATGTGTGTGTTCATATATACTGGGCTGCAAATATATGTATTTATAGGGTGATGTTTTTACCCCTCTCCACCAGCTTCTCAGCTCCTATCTTTCAGGGACTATTGACCTGTTTGCTTTATATCCAATACTTGACACAGTGATGGTACAGAGGAGATGCTCAAAGGACATAGACTGCTGCATGGGAGGCTATAGATCATTGGGAATGTCATCACCTATTAGCAAAAGTGACAAGTGATGAGAGGATGACTGACAGCAGAAAGGGAGGGAGGGGTTGGAATAGCCTAAAAAGTAACAGAGGGAAGGAATTTGCCCACAGATCCAAGTCCCTTTCTTGTGGCAGCCCTTGCTCCAGTATCTGGCAAGTGCATAGTAACCAACCAGGTGCCTTTTTTGGAGGAATGCAGTCCTCCAGTCAAACCCAGGGCTTCATACATACTAGGCAAGTACTCTATCACTGAGCTATACTTCCCAGCCCCTCATGTGTTTTTTTTAAAAAGAAAACTTCTATGCATTCAAAGTATATACTGTGATTTTTGATACACATTTACATAGGGAAAAGATCACTACAATCAAGCAAATTCACATGTCCATCTCTCAAACAGTTCTCATTGTGTGTACAGGTGTGTTGAGAATAAGACAATAACCCTGATGAACATGGATGTGAAAACCCCCATTAAAGTACCAATGAACAGTTCAACAATGCATGAAAAATGTTATTCAGCATGACGAAGTAGAATTTATTCCTGGAAAACAAAGTCCGTTTTACATATGGAAATCAATCAACGTGGTGTACTGCATTAACAGAATGAAAGAGCCACATGATCATATGCACAGATGCAGGTACTGAGCTTTCAAGGAATTCCAGATCTCACTTAATTAGGGAAATACCCCTGAGAATAGCATATATAGCAGGAAAGAGAACAGCCACTGGCCTGAGCAATACTGACCAGAAGTGGACATTTTAATATGTGAGAGAGAAATGAAGAACTAAGCACAAAAGATTCAGATTTGAATTCCAGGCAAAATCTTATATTGTAGAATAGCAAAACAAAGGTTTCCAAAGGTTTCTGGAAAACCAGAATCAGATACCCACTTACTCAACCCACCTTAATTGATATAGCTCCTACTATATGCAGACACTCTTCTAAGCATTGGAGACACAGAAGTGAACAAAATAGAAAAAATAACACTGTTCTCATGGAGCTGGTATTCTAGTGAAGGGAAAAACAAACAAACAAGTAAAAAACTTCATATTCATATAACATTTCCATTATATTACCCCAAATGCTACATTTCATTTTTATTTGTATTATATACATTATTCACATATATTATCATATTATATATAAGTATCAAATAATCCGAGAAGCTGGACTTTATGAGGAAGAACGTGGCATCAAGATTGGAGGAAGACTCATTAACAACATGCGTTATGCAGATGACCCAACTCTGCTTGCTGAAAATGAAGAGGATTTAAAACATTTACTGCTGAAGATCAAAGATCATAGCCTTCAATATGGGTTACGACTAAACATCAACAAAACAAAAATCCTTAGGACTGGGTCAGCACGCAACTTCACAATAAATGAAGAAAAGATTGAGGTTGTCCAAGATTTTGCTTTGCTTGGCTCTATAATCAACACCCGCGGAAGCAGCAGTCAAGAAATCAAAAGACGCATTTCTCTAGGAAAAGCTGTGGCAAAAGATCTCTTTAGAGTATTGAAAAGCAAAGATGTCACATTGAAGACGAAGGTGCGTCTGACTCATGCAATAGTATTTTCAGTGGCATCATATGATTGTGAAAGCTGGACACTGAACAAGAGAGACAGAAAAAGAATTGATGCTTTTGAATTTTGGTGCTGGAGACGTCTATTGAATATACCACGGACTGTCAAAAGAACTAACAAATCTGTCCTAGAAGAAGTACAACCAGAGTGCTCCTTGGAAGCAAGAATGGCCAAACTGCGTCTTACATATTTCGGACATGTAGTCAGGAGAAAACAATCCCTGGAGAAGGACATCATGTTTGGAAGAGTGGCAGGTCAACACAAAAGAGGAAAACCCTCCACCAGATGGATTGACACAGTTTCTGCAACAATGGGCTTAAACATAAATAAGATCGTTTGCCTGGCACAGAATCGGCAAGTGTTTCGATCTGCTGTACATAGGGTCACTATGAGTCGGACTTGACGGCACCTAACAACAACAACAATATATAAGTATATAATATAGTGATTGCAGCTGGTAATTCTGAAAGAACTGGTGGAAAGTGAGAAACAGTAGCCCATAGTAACAATAGCTCATCTATGAGCAAGGAAATCAGGGTGAGAAGGAAGCTACTCCAAGAGTTTATGAGCTAAAATCCATTCAGATATTTTTATGCAGTGTAATTAATTTTTAAAGTTTCACTTTGGTTTTTAAATCTGGTAATCTGATATCAGAGAAGTATAGCAATACGCAACCCTAGAATGGTCAAGCCCAGTTGTATCTGTTCTTTGTACCCTCCAATACTAGCAATGGCTTAGAAAGGAGAAGCCAGCAAGACCTTGACCTCCTCTCCTCTACTGCTACACTGTTATACTTTGCTCTCTTGGGTCACCAAACGCCATCCATTGTGTTTATGGATGCACTGTGGAAGCTGGGTTTAGCACTGCTGTCTCCTGAGAACCATGATGAAATTCTCCAACATCTTTAGCTTTCAGTTGAGAAATTGAGATACATTAGAGTTGACTTGATCAAGAGCTCATATTGAAGAGAAGCTGGGCATAGGATTATCGATCACACCTGGTTTCCCAATCTTTCTCACTTACAAAATAGCAAATATTCTACAGCTTCTTACTACAGACAGAAGTTCTCCAGGCTATGCTTTCCTTTGTAAGAAGAGTATGACCCAAACCAAGGACTACTGCCCTATTTTACATCGACATTGCAATTCCTACCTCACTAGAATTCTTTCTCACAAGGAAAAACCAGTAGAGACCTAATTCCTTGGAAACACCATCATTCACATGCATCATACCTTGATAAAACACTCATTGCTCTGAATTCTGGTCAGGATTTAGGGTGTGTAAGTTGTTATTTTGTCTTGTTTGCTCTCTCAAAAGGTTTTCAAACCTTTAAAAACAATGTATCCATTCAGATTTACTGCTCTTCACCCCTTCCCTGATTCTAACCACCAACAAGACTTTTATTATCTCTTTATTCTGCCAACACTAGGGAGAATCTTTCCTTCTTTGAATGCAAACTCATCCAGATGCCAGTACTTTCTATAAATACTTTCTATAATGGGTATTTCTTTGCCCCAACCCTATTTCTCATGAACAAAAGATGTGCACATATATCAGTATCAGCCTTTGGAGCTCTCATCCACTCAGGACAAGTCCCAGTGGGAAATCCCAGACACTTTCCCTACACTGCCCTCCTGGCACTCCTATAGGTGTACCTACCTCCACTGGCTCTTCATGTATTGACCAGTCTGTCATTCACTATTACTAATTTGAACTGAGACAGTCTGTTTCCTTAAGAGTCAGATTCTTCTTTTTTCTCTGTCTTTTTCCATCTAAGCATTCAAAGTACATACGAACAGATGGAACTGTTTTTAAACACAGTTGCAGAATTTTTCCTCATAGACACAAGTCTACACATTCTGGTAAGCGAGTTGAGTAACCTGGTTAACCCGTGGAAAGGATCTCTGATGGCCATTTTCCAACCCATCCAGAGCTCTGATGATTACTAGCTGAAGCCATTCCACTGGCTTCTCTAACTGCCCCACAAAACCCATTTCTTCCAACCACTATCCATAAATTCTAAGCAGCCACATTAGAGATGGCAGCTGACAATTTCACAGCCACTCAAGCTAAATCTCTCCTTAATTTTTATCTCCAAATATTGCCCTCTGTCCCTTTGGAGGGTTGGAGATAGAAGCATCACACATCCCTAAGGCAGCAACAGCATCCATGCTTACTTTAGAACATATCTTGTTAAGCACCCCAATATTTCAGCTGAAACTCAAGGGTATTTGTGTGAGGTAGCAGTTTAGGGGGAAGTTTTATGTTTCAACATATTCCAGGGGTAGGAGACAGAAATGGCTTTCTTTCCTGGAAGACAAAAAGAAGAGAGAGAGAGAGAGAGAGAGAGAAAGAAACAGGCAGACAGACAGACAGAGAAAAAAAGACAGAGAGACAGAGAGACAGAGAATATGATATAAATATTAAAAAGACTAAGAACCATGGTGAGCCACAAAAAGACAAGCTAAGGGAATCCCGGCAACATAGACTCTTCTGGAAAGAACAGTGCTTCTTCTATTCCCCACAAAAGTCCTAGATTCCAGAAAAACTATGCTGAGGATGCTGGAAACAGCACTTGTTTTGTCACCAGGAACTAACTACCCTGACCCTTTTTCTGTAGGAGGCCAAACCCAAAGTAATGTAAATGCTGAAAGTTCCTGCTTTTCTGAGTGAAACAGGCTCCTCAAAATGAGTCTGAAAAGAATAGGAACAACTGAAAATTCCAGCCCACAGTTTCCAGTTTTCCAAGCCTGTTTGCTTTGGCCAGCCTCCGCCATTCCTTTCTCTCTTTTTTCAGAAGTGTGAAATGGGTTGGTTGCTGGTATTTGTTCTGTGGTCTCTGCTAACTCTTCCATCTGTATAAACTTAGCTCTGCCAATCCAGCAGTTTAGCAGCACTTTCTCTTCAGCTGGCTCAAAGAGACACGAAGGTCCTATTAAGTGGTACTTTCAAACCTTGCAAATGTGTGATGCTGGCTGTTTGAGAGTGTGAGGCTTAACTGTGCTACCCTCCCGGTGGCTGGCCCTTCCTTTAGGACTAGTAGCTAAACAGATGAAGACAAATTGAATCCAAGTCTGGATGTTACTGCCTTCCCAGGGGCAGGGAAGTGGCAGAGGTGACTATAATGTGCCTATAGACCTGAACAACTGGAAGCTGAAGCATTAAAGTTAATGGATTCCTCCATTCTCTTATGATAATATTTATGTGGGAATGAAGACATCCAAAAGAAAATCTACATTCTCATGTTTTCCCATTTTCCTTCTATATTTTTCTGTATCTCAGTTGATCTTCCATAAGATCCTATTGCTCAAGAAGCAATAGGGTAGTAGTGTGCCAACTTTCTTATTATCTATTCTCAACATAACAGCTTGGACTATCTAATTGCTTTTCACTAGTTACTGTTACATAGAAAAAAATTTCTCAAATACGATCATTTGCCTTAGGCTAGAGACTAAAAGTGAGTAGGGGTAGTGACTTTTGCCAAGCTCAACAAGTACCTCTGTGAAGTATAAACAGCAATTAATGAAAAGAGTAGCCACAGTTAAATAAACTATGAGGTAGAAGTCATATGAGCCAGGAGAAGAGCTATTTGTTGACATGTTCTCACTGTACGAGGATGGGATGATCCCAGCCCAGTATGGTCCTTAGTGGGGCTGACAAAAATTTTTGAAAAGATGATCTGAAAAATCCTCCACTTAGAAAAAGTAGTTTGAACTCATGCCTTTTTTCCAGAATGATATTAAGAAAGACCCCAATTCCATCAGGAGTTAAGCTTGTGAGTTCTCTGGGTTCCACAAGCCCAAGATTGAAAAATTTTACACTATGGCTTCTTGGGAAAATTTGCTTCTAGTTACCAGGCATTAGTATAAACTCAGTTTCATCAATCTACTCTATATAAAATTTATTCCTTCAAAACCTCTCTCCCCTTTATGTCCTTGCTCTAGATCTCTCATTAATCTGCTCATAGTGGGGCAATGCTAGATTCCACAAAACTTATTTCCAGGTTTTTAAAGTTTTTTACATTCATACAAGGGATCAGATAAATAAATGCATGGTTTCCAGGACTGTGTTAAACAAAACGACCATTACAGAATGTGCAATGAAGCATTAGGAACAAGGTGAGTCCTCAAATAACAGTAGGCAGTGCAATACTTGCAGAAAGAAAAAATAAACTGGATGTGGTGGTGCACACCTATAATCCCAATGAGTCAGGAGGCAGAAGCAGGAAGATTGCAAATTTGAAGCCAGAGGCAGCCTGTGTAATTTAGCAAGACCTCGTCTGAAGATAAAAAATGAAAAGGGGATTGGAGATGCATCGCAGTGGTAGAATGTTTGCAAAGTATGCACAAAGCTCTGCATTTAGCTCCCCAGTACCACAAAGAAGAAGAAGAAGAAGAAGAAGAAGAAGAAGAAGAAGAAGAAGAAGAAGAAGAAGAAGAAGAAGAAGAAGAAGAAGACGAAGACGAAGAAATGAACTTGTATTTCCTAGAGCCACTCACATATTGTGAACAATAATTCCAAAGAGTGGACAGAAATCTTAAGTACAGGGAGGAACATTGTTTTCATGAGAAAGCTCAGATGCCCCAAAAGCCATGGGTGTCAAATCAGAAGGATAGTGAGTAATTTATTCTTGGAGGTTCATGTAGAGGAAATTTATAATGATGGAATCAGAGCAATGAGAATCACTGGAAAATATTCCAATAAGGCCAAGAGACACATGAGCCAAATTAATCTTCTCAATGCATACAGAAAAAAGACATATCAAAAATAAATTAGCCAGTCTGCTTTTGATTCTCTTTGACAAATTTACTTCTGAGATATTGGAGGGAATAGATTATGCATCCCCCAATATCCAGATCAAGAGTGCATAGTGAGTACTTAATAAATTAAGGCAGTGGCTTGGGGTCAAGTCTTTCCTCTGCCACTTTCTACCTCTGGTACTTTAGCCTCTCTGAGCCTTAATTTCCTCTTCTATTCCTTAAAGAGAGCTGTGTTGTAGGGTGCTGTGGGAATTAAATGACTCTACATGTTGTGCTTAGAGAAGTGCCTGATATATAGTCATGATATGTAAATAGTGTCTATTATTATTGTTGCTAAAATATAATCTATTGATTGCTTACCATTCACCATTCACTCTTCTTTCTTGTTAACAGAACAATAGTTTGTCACACAAGGAAATCCTCCTTCCATTTGCCTGATATTAATTGATTTAGTTCTGGCCAGGGAAATATAAGAAGTAGCCCTCTGGAGAAGACATTCTAGGAAGATTTTATTCCCTCAAAAGAGAATACACACACACACACACACACACACACACACACAATATACACAATATATATTCATAAGAATGTGATGATCAGAGATACAGTAATCATCTAAAACCTACTGCCAACAGTAGTTTACGTGTTGCTGTTGTTGGGTACCATCTAGTCTAGACCAACTCATAGCGACCCTACATACAGCAGATCAAAACAGTCCCTGATTCTGTACCAGACACATGATCTTATTTATGTTCAAGCCCATTGTTGCAGACACTGTGTCAATCCATCTAGTAGAGGGTTTTCCTTTTTTTTGTTTGTTTTGTTTGTTTGTTTGTTTTGTTTACCTGCCACTCTCCCAAACAAGATGTCCTTCTCCAGGGATTGGACTTTCCTGACTACATGTCCAAATAGCTGACATAGTAAAGCATAAAAACAGCCTAGGTAACATGGCCTGCAGCCATAGCCCTGTGGCATCTGATCCCATCAGATCTCAGAAGCTAAGCAGGGTCGGGCCTGGTTAGTACTTGGATGGAAGACCACCAGGGAACACCAGGTGCTGTAGGATTGGGAGATGGACCCAGTAACCCACTCCCAAAAATCAATCTGTCATTGAAAACCCTATGAACAGCAGAGAAGCACTGACAATAGTGTTTCGCCTATTCTACGTAGGGTCACTAAGAGTCGGATACTGACTTGACAGCACCTAACAACAACAACAAGGTAACATGGAGCTTGATAGTATTGTGGGATTGCTACAGTAACTCTTGAATTACCCATGTCCAGTCTTCTGATTACGTGAACTCTAAGTCTCTTGCTTACAGTGGATGCAACCTGATACACTATGTGTATGGAGTGTGCATCCACATATCTATACATATATTGTACATGTGTATCATAACATAAATATCTGTAAGACTCTATATTGTCCTTTTAGTTTTTAACTTTTATATTTAATTTCTAAATAATCCATGTTGAAAAATTATAGCAAATTATATAATAGTCCCTGTGTACTTATTAATAATATTGTTATTTTTTGTGCTGCCAAGTTGGGTCTGACTCATAGCGACCCTATGTACAACAGAATGAAACATTCCCCAACACTGTGCCATGCCTGGCACTAATTCAATACTTCTCCGCTATTCATAGGTTTTTCAATGGCTTGTTTTGACAGTGGGCTGCCAGGTCCTTCTCCCATCTTTCTGATGCTGGGGATCAAACCCAGGGCTTCAGAGAGCACAGAACAGCACTTTACCAACTGAGCTAAGCCCCAGCCTCACCACCAATATTACATGTTGATATTTTGCCTAATTTGCTTTAGAAATCTTTACATCTATCATTTATGAAATAAACAATTAAAAATTAAGCTAATATATTTGCAACCATCTTTCCCATTAAGGAAATTTGTTGTTGTTGTTAGGTGCTATCGAGTCGGTATTCAACTCATAGTGACCCTCTGTACAACAGGGGAAACACGATTATCAGTGCTTCTCTGCTGTTCATAGGGTTTTCAATGGCAGATTGATTTTTGGGAGGGGGTTTCCAGGTCCTTCTCCCAAACCTACAGCTTCTGGTGTTCCCAGGCGGTCTCCCATCCAGCTACTAACCAGGCCCAACACTGCTTAGCTTCTGAGATCTGACGGGATCGGATGCCACAGGGCTACAGCTGCAGGCATTAAGGAAATACTAGTATGAAATTGGGGCTGGGATTTAGCTCAGTGGGTAGAGCGCTGCACTGCAGTCTCTGAGGTCCCGAGTTCAATTCCCAGCACCGCAAAAATGGGAGAAGGGCCTGGCAATCCACTCCCAAGTCAATCCCGAAGCACTTAGCCATTGAAAACCCTATGAGGGTTGCTATGAGTCGGATACCGACTCGACGGCACCTAACAACAACAACAAAGTATGAAATTAGTCTATATTTTTATAATTTCACTATGGTTTTGTATCTACAGAAAAACATATTTGTGTATGTTTTATAGTTTTACATAATTGGCACCATAATGTATATAAGCATATATGTTGATATATTATTTTGAAACATTTATTTTATAAGCATTGGGTCTGATCATTTATCTATGTTAATATATTAAGTAACTGTTTTATTCCATTGAAAATGTCATATAGTAGTCCCTTTGTGTGGAACAAAAATCCTGAGACATTATATCTATCCATTTTGCTGAGGAACATTTATCTGTTTTGCCATTTTTTACCTTGATTATCTTTACTTTTTAATTGAATTGTTGGGACTCATATATTCTAGTTTCTACTCTGTGGTCAGTGATGTTGTTTGCATGTAGCTACTCTTAGTCTGTGTCATGATTCTTGAGTTTATGTTAACTTTGATCTTGCTGACTTTTTTCTTGTACTTTAATTATATTTATTAGCTTTTTCCTTGTTAGTTTGGAAATTGGAGGCTTAAGAATTTCTTCCCTAGCCTAATTTAGAAAGAATGTTTTCAACATTTTCTTCTAAAACTGTAAAAGTTTTCTGTCCATTTTTATATATTTAAAGACTGTAGAATGTATTTTAGATTTTTCCGTAGGAATTATCTAACATTTCGGGACTGCTAATGGGATGTCTGTTTTTTCACTACTAACTTGTATTGTCACTTACTCCTCATACCAAGCTCCTATATATGCAAGAGTCTGTGTGGCAGTCATTAGTGCTGTCTACCACAAGCTCCTACGTCCTCCTCTTCTAAGTACATGGTAAACTTCCATCCTCTGACTCCTTTGTGTTCAGTGGGGCCATGTGACTAGTTTTGCATGATGTGTTATGAACAAAAGTTTCAAGCACATTTAATTGCCAGTATGAATTCTTGCAGAGGTCTCTTTCTCAGTCACATGGTGAGAGATGTGACTCGGGCATCAGCCTCCAGCATCATACCCATGTGAATAAAGTAAGCAAAGTACCTTTTGCAACATTCAGTGTACTTAAAGCAAGAGGTAAAAATAGACACTCCTATTTTACACTTCAGAGTTTGGGAGCTGTTTGGACTAGTTGGAATTGTCAAAGGCTGACCTTGACTGGCCCAAATGATACTACAAGTAGGAATAACAACAGCAAACAAATATGGCAGTTGCTAAAGACCTGGGCATCAGGTGGTGGGAAGCAAGAACTGAAGAAGCTGTTATACAAGCTGGAGGGTTATAGATCCATGTTATCCAGATATGAGACATTTAGTGAAAGTGATCTCTGAAATAATTTGGAAGTCAGAAATACACTAAATGAACCTCTAGCTCTAATGGAAAAATTTGAAAAATAGAATGCAAGTAAAGTGTGTTAGTTAACATGTCCTTTATTTGATAAAGTGCTGCAAGAAAGAAGTGGGCTCAAAAAAGAATTGACAGAGCTGGGCACAGTGGTGCATGCCATTAATTCCAGTGACTCAGGAGATGGAGGCAGGATGATGGCTAGTTCAAGGCCAGAGGCAGCCTGTGCAATTTACCAAGTCCGTATCTCAAAATACAAAGTAAAAAATTGGTTAGGGGTATGGCTCAGTGGTTAAGCGCTTGCAAAAATCATGTGAGGCCCCAGATTCAACTCCCCTATACTTTTATATATATATATATATATATATATATATATATATATATATATATATATATGAATGATGGGATTGCAAAAGGGAATGAGAAGCCACAAGGAGTCCATAAATATGGCAACTTGCAGTACTGGAAGAACAAATTGATCATCATCTACATATGCTAGAACACACCTAACAACAGCAACAATACAGAGCATACTTTTGGATTGTTATTATTCTTATTAGAGCCAACTAAAATTTAGGCTGGGTGCAGGACTATGACATTAGTTGCCAGGAAATGCTGTCAGATGCCTAAGGTGGTTCAGATAAGATAGACTAAGACTGTGAGTTTATAACAAAACCTAATACTCTTATCCCTAAAAGAGAAGGAAGGAGGGGTATGAGGAAGAGGAAAAGAAAGAGGAGGAAGAAAAGGAAAAGGAGGAAGAGGAGGAAAAGAAAGAGGAAGAGGAAGGGGAGCATAAGGAAGAAGAGGAGACAGAAAACAAGAAGTTAAAGTCTATGTTCACTTTCTGGAGCCTCTGCAGTTGTTTATATTTTGTAGTGTTGATTGTCTCTTCAAACCATTATTTTAAATTTAGTACCACACATAATATATGAAAAATTAGGAAAAAATTGATACCTAGTATTAATCCTATCTTGTTCAAGGGGAAAATTGTGTTTGCTTCTAATAGGCAGCTATGAGGACTGCCAGTCACAAATAAATCATAATCTAATTCACAAAATTGGGACTTTAATTGGTACAAGGTCTGAATCTTTTGTTTCCCTAATATGTTTTTAACCTTAGAAGGTAGCTGTTCTAAATCCCAAACCAGACTGTGGTGGGGTATTGGAGGTCCCCATGTTCAGTTGCATCATATGCTTGTGAAAGCTGGGCAGCAATAAAGGGAGACAGGAGAAGAATTGATGCCTTTGAATTATGGTGCTGGAGATGAATATTGAATATACCATGGACTGCCAAAAGAACCAACAAATCTGTCCTAGAAAAAGTGCAACCACAGTGCTCCTTGGAAGTAAGGATGTTTAGACTGTATCTTACATATTTTGGACATGTTGTCAGGAGGGACCAATCCCGGGAGAAGGGCATAATGTTTGGAAGAGTGGCAGGTCAATGAAAAAAAGGAAGACCCTCAGCTAGATGGATTGACACAGTGGCTGAACTAATGGAGTTAAACATAGAAAAGATGGTGTGCCTGGCACAGTGTCAGGTAGTGTTTAGTTCTGCTGTCCATAGGATCTCTGTGAGTTGGACCCTACTCAACAGCACCTAACAACAATATATTCAACAGGAACTGGAATCCAATTGTGTTTCCATAGTTCTATTAGGTTGTGAAAAGCTCCAAACTATTTTTATTTACCTCTCTGCTACCCATTCTGAGGCCTGCACTTGTACCACCTTGGCATCTGATCCTGTTAGATTTCGGAAGCTAAGCAGAGTCAGGCCTGGTTGGTACTTGGACGGGGGACCTCCTTGGAACACTAGGTGCTATAGGCTTGAGAGAAGAACCCAGCAACCCACTCCCAAAAAACAATCAGCCATTGAAACCCGTATAAATAACAGAGAAGCACTAAAAATACTGTTTTGCCTATTGTATGTAGGGTCAATATGAGTTGGACACCGACCTGAGGGCACCTAATAACAACAACAACAATAACAACAACATATTCTGGGAGCTCAGAGGGCTACACCTCTCTGACTTTCTTCCCACTCTGGAACATTAGCCTTGTAAAACTTCAACTTTTAAGTACTCTTCCATTGAACTGCTCTAGATGTTGTTAGTGAGAGGCCAGCGTGTTGTAGTCTACCTGCAGCAAAAGTCAACATTTTATATTCATGAGGACTGGACAAGGAAATTCTTAGAAGCACAGAATTCTTAGATTTTCTAGAACTGTGTCACTATTATTGATGCAAAAGAAGTTTGGCAATAACTGCATGACTCCTCATTACCTTTGAGTCAAAAGGTGTATCTGGGCTGAAGTGATGTACTTTTCTGAGATCCTATTCCACCAAAATCTTCCAGTTCTCCATTTCCCTTGGCCAAAACCCAAATGACACAGAAATGGCAGCTGAGGGGAAGCCCAGCTGGTCTGAGGAATCTGCCCTTCAGCATGCTTGATGTTAGAAATCCAGAACATTCGACTCAAGGAAAGATTCATCTAGGACCTTTAAAATGTACACATTTTTTAAAAAAATTCTGAAAATAAGTTAGAGCCAAGCAGATTGGATGACTTAAAAGGACTGTATGTGTTCAAAGGCCTGGACAGAACCAACTGAAGTAGCTTCTGCCCCTGCCTCCTGTCCCTTGGAGCCCCTCATGGCAGTGCCCACACTGACTGTAAGGGTGCTCTGGAAGGCAAGTTATTTGTGGTTAGATAGAATTAGTCAGTAACTGCAACTTTTAATCTGGTTAAGTCTTAGGACCAAGATGCTTCCATTTTTTTTTTAAAGAAGCTGCTCTGTTCTTTAGTGATTTCTTTCATTAGCTCACAAATGGACCGAGTGCAATGTAATCATATCTCAGTGTAATGATTCTCTTGATGAAGTGACTTCCCTACATATGATCCTATCTTTGATGTGAAGCCATCCATTCCACAGGTGATTTTATCTCCCTTTAAAATGAAACATGGATCCATCCCTTTGATGCAGGCAAGACATCCATTGTTAAACAGGAACTTGAGAAAGGGAATAGAATTTGTGACAGAGAGCTCTCCTGGGAGAAGAACAGGACTCTAGAAATAAGTTCAGATATGAATAAAAGTGGGGCAAGTAAGATTTCTGAAATAGAAAATAGCTTCCTCAGTTGTTGAACTGAAAATCACATCTCTATCATTTTTGTCTCTTTGTGACAGTTGCTCCCTGTAGGATAATGTCAAACAAATTTTTTTCCCCATAACAACCTTTCGGTTAATTGAATACAGAGCTCATGGCCTCGTATCCTTTCCTTATGTTTCTGTCCCTCAGGTGGAATACTTTCCATTCTTTCAACTACTTCTGATACAGCATTTTGGCAGGAGGAAACGTGGGTGGAAAAAAATGTGTGAATAAGTACTCCATGTACGCTCCAGTACATGGCAAATCTTTCTTTGTCCTTTAAGCCAAACATTCTGACACCAGATCAGAGAACACACCTGGAGTGGCATGTCAGCAGGCAGCATTCCAAGCCTCCTGCCTGCGAGGGGAAACAAGAAAAACTGGCCAAAATATTTTTGCCTGTATTAATTAAGAAATGCTTTCCCTTCATTGAGTCTCATATGCAACTGACATTTTTGTCATGTGTTAGAATTATTAATAAGTTTTATATTTTAACATCTTAATGAATCTTTCCTTAAGATGCATTTGGAATTACTTTAGTATTAAAAGCATAACTCCACAAATGTGCATTAAAGCCCTATGATCTTTTTATTCATTTTTATTTTTTAAGATAAAAATAAATAACTACCTTTAACAAATGTCTCTATTTTCTGAAACTGTGAAGCCAAGACAAAACCAAACATCAAAATGGTCTTCAAATCAGGCATAAATTAATATTTATGATTGAATTTTTAGAATCAGAACATAAACAGCAGCTTCTACTAGCTGTAATTCTAATGGTATACCTCCACCCATCTTCTCTGACATATTTAGTCTGAGACAAACCAAAGAAGACAAAAAAAATAGATTTACAACTTTTGCCCACTATTAGATAGGTTCTGAGAATAATTTTATAATTAATCTTGCAATCTTAGACCTGTACTCTTGTGTTCATGAAAGGTGAGATTAATACACCTGTTAATATTGCTACTAATTATATCAAAAACAGAAATAGCTATTATGCTTCTGATGGTGTGAATATAGTTTTAGTGTTTTATTATTATGATAGTATATCTTTGTTTAAGATGGATTTTTTTAAATAATGTTGAAAATAGCCTTCCAAATTCTCTGTCAAATTTAATCAACATTTTAAAATGTATTTTCAGATTATATTGAGGTTATTAAATATTGTGCATTATTAAATAATCATATTGTTGGAATCATTTCTATAACATCTTAATAAGGTGTCCTGTGAGGTCTGAGAATTTGGTGGTAATCGTGGCATAATTTTCCACTCTACAAGAGTCCCACATAAAAACACATGGTGAAAGTACATAAAAACTTAAGTCCTTGGTAATTATGTACAATCACACAAGATAATCAGGTTATCTCATGAAACACAAAATAAAAATGAAATAGTCAAAGCACAAAGAGCAACAAGACTTAAATGGTAACAACACCAGGTTGGGGAAACAACAAAGGGAAGAAAGAGAGCAATCAATAATCCAAAGAAGAAGGTAATCCAAAGAATGACCAACAGGGACTAACTGGAGGTGGTTTAAGAAAAATGGGATTAGGTAACGTACAACAGAGGGTGAGTACAAGTGAGCTTAGTTCGGAAGAATCCTGGGCACTGAGAACTCTCAAAACTAACCAGCTGCCCTTGGCAGACAAATGTCCACAGTGATGAAGAATAGCTGGGACAGAATCACCACTAAACAGAAAAGAGGCCACTGATATTAAAAAAAAAAAAATCCAAAGTCCAGATGAAAGCAGCAGAGGGGAGCAGTGACAAGGCATGGATATGAGAAACTAAGCTGATATTTTTCATAATAACACAAATAGAGCTTCATGAAATTAGAAAAACTAGCATGAATGATCCTTTCCTCTAAAACAGTAGTTCTCAACCTTTTTGGCAGTTGTTTGTTGTTAGGTTGAGTTGGGTCCAATTCATAGCAAGCCTATGTACAACAGAATGAAACACTCCTCAACTCTGTGCTATGCCCAACACTATGTCAGTGCTTCTCAGCTACTCATAGGGTTTTCAATGGCTGATTGTTTGGGGATTGTTTCCGAAGTGGTTGCCAGGTCCTTCTCCCATTTTTGTGGAGCTGGGATCAAACCCAGGGCATCAGAGAATGCAGAGAAGCACTCTACCAACTGAGCTAAACTCCAGCTGTTTTTGGCACAAGGAACTGATTTTGTGGAAGATAATTTTTCCATGGATCCTCTGTGTGTATGTGTGTGGTTTTAGGATGTTTCAAGTAATGGACAGAGGTTGTAAATACAGATGGAGCTCTGCTCACTCTCCACCATTCACTTCCTGCTGCATGGCCCAATTCCTACCAGAACACAGACAAGGGACCCCCTAGTCTAAAAGGTCAAGAAAAAAATTAATTTTACATGAAGATCAGCAAAGATTAAGAAAATATAATAGAAAGTTAACTCCCTATAGACAATGAATGCATGCAAAGAGACATAATAAAGGACTAAAGGACATGCCCACAACAGACAAACTATTCCTGAATTAGGTAAAGAAATTAAAAAGCATGATTGCTAAATTGAAAGACCAATAAACATTACAAATGGAAAACAAAGGAAAAATTACAAATAAAAGAAAAAAGTCCCTTGAGAATAGAAATACAAATTAGAAGGCATACAATTACAAATAAAGACAACAGGTAATGGTTTAAGAGGAACAGAAAGTGAAAAACATAAATATTAAAAATCAGAAAGAAATTTAAAAATGAGAAAATGATAAATAGTGAATACAAGCAAACAAGATTCAACAGATGTATAATAGCAGTCCCTGAAAGGGAAAATAAAAGAAATAGAACAAATACAGCAAAAATTATTTGAGGGAAACTTCCATGAAAATTCAAATATATAGTATATTTTATAATATTATACAATATAAAATTAAAACTACATATTGAAATGGTACAGCATACAATTGAGAAAACAGAACCAAGAGAAGCCACACTGAAACATATTCCAATAAAACTACTGGAGCTGAAAGAAAGGTAAGCAATCCTTTTGATATTTAGGCAGAAATACAGAAGAAATACTGAGTTCTATCAGTATTTTCACTGGCAGTGTTCTAGAGTAGAAACAAAGATAAGGATACTGAGTGAAAAGTAAAAGTGAACAAAGAACTTTGTGTTCATCCAAATTGACTTCTATATGTAAAGGTTCTAGACAAACTTTTATCAAATTCATGAACTCAGGCAATGGTGTCTCTATGTACTTTTCCTGAGGAATCTACTAGAAAACAAACCTCAGAAAAGTAAAATTATCATAAAGGTTGAGATAAGAATTAATGCTGCTCATTAAATGCATGCATACATTTCCAAATAAAGTTTTTTAAAGCGCTAAAAGGAAGTTGACATAGCATACAATTGTTATAAACATCAACAATGTAAACAAAGTAGAATTATTTTTCAGAAATAGGGAAAGAATGGAGTCAGCATTAAAATTATTTAATAGTTGCAGTTATCATACTGGTAGAGTAATACAAAACTATTATGTGCATCCTATGGGATAAAGTCCATGAGGAATAATGTAACATTTAACTCCACCATCCTTGTCTTCTTGAAAACCAGAATTATAGTGTGGAGTAAAGGATACACAGATATAACCTAGAGAAGACAAGCAAACCATGCAAGTCTGAATGTGGATCACAATAATCAATGTGGATTATGAAGAATTTTAATTAAAAAATGTGTGACATAAATGTCCAGCTTTCTCTCTTGTGGTCCTTATCCTTGGAAGCCAGTCACCATGTTGTGTGAAAACTCAGGGTTCATGAACGAACACTTGTAGGTGTTCTGCCCACAGCCCCTGTTGTGGTCCTAGAGAGGGCTACCATCAATCAGACATGTGAGTGAGCCTTCACCTGATCCCAGCATCTGGCATCAGAGTGAACACTAGAACCAAGTCATCCCTAAAATACCTTGTCTGAATCTGTGATGTAAAGATGCAGTGAGCATAATAAATGGTTGTTAGGTATATATAAAATTATTACACTTATAAAAATCAGAACTAACTATATATATAAAAGGTACATATATATAAATGATACATAATACTAGAATGTTAGCATACAATAGTTCTGTGTATTGAAAAGACCTAGAAATTAACCAGATCAACATTACATAGATGGTCATAGTGTCTGCTAATAAGGACAGTTTTAACTCTTCCTTTTAAATTTTCTCCCCTTGCATAGGAGAAGGACCTGGCAACCCACTCCCAAAAAACAACCAGCCATTGGAAACCCTATGAATAGCAGAGAAGCACTAGCAATACTGTTTCACCTATTGTTCGTACGGTCCTTATGAGTCGGATACCAATGCGACAGCACATAACAACAACAACAACTCCCCCTACAACACTGGGAAGGATCTATGTTATTAATGTCAAAAGCATGGAAACAGGCATCATTGTAATTATCGCAATGTTAGAAAGTTTTTACATGTTGCTGTTAAGTATAATGTTTGCTCTAAATTTTTTGTGGCAGTTATTTTTAAGCCATATTTTCATTTAATAATATCAATTTACTTTTTCATCTAAAAGATAAAATTCACTCTATTAAACCTCTTGCCATCTCATTCCTCCAACTTACCTTTGTTAGATATATTATTCATTTAAAAATACCAAAGTTTATACATTAAATTGTACATCATAATTTTAAATTTCACAACTATTTTGTTTTCATTCTTTTTTTATTAGAAACTTTTAATGTACATCATAATGTGATTCATTTTGACATGCTTTTCGTTGTGACAATTTTCATATATGCAATTTGATAAGCATTATTCATATAGGTTACCCCTTACCCTCCTCTTTGTTTCCCCCCTCCCCCCTTCCTATCTAAGTTTCCCATCCAAGTCTTCTCTATCTTTTACTATATAGTATTTTTCTATATGTCCTTG
>VMDO01015727.1:0-50171 GCA_007922755.1 Pedetes capensis
AGAAGCACTGATAATAGTGTTTCATCTGTTGTACTTAGGGTCATGGTGAGTCAGATACCAACTCGATGGCACCTAACAACAACAACATATATCTATATCTATCTTATATATATATAGCTTATAGATATATAAGCTTATAGATATAGATAGATATAGCTTATATATAGATAGATATAGATATAGATATAGATATAGATAGATATAGCTTATATATAGATATATAAGCTATATCTATCTATCTATATAGCTTATATATCTATAAGCTATATATATATAGCTTATTTTTCCCCCTTAAGTTAGGTTTAGCACCTACATATAAGTGAAAACATATGGTATTTCTCTTTTTGGGACTGAGTTTGTTCACTTAAGATAATGTTCTCTAGTTCCATTCACTTTGCTGCAAATGGCATAATTTCATTCTTCTTTTTGCTAAGTAATATTCCATTGTGTATATATACCATAACTTTTCTATCCATTCATCTGTTGAAGGACATCTTGCTTGATTCCATACCCTTGCTACTGTGAAGGGTGCTGCATTAAATATGGAAGTGCAGGGTCCCTGTGGTATGATGACTTATCTTCCTTTGGGTATATTCCCAGGAGTGGTATAGCTGGGTCATATGGCAATTCTATTCTTAGTTTTTGTTTTTCTTTTCTTTTCTTTCTTTCTTTCCTTTTTTTTTTTTTTCTTCTGTACTAAGGGTTGTACCCAGGTCCTCGCACTTGCATGCTTTGCAAGTGCTAGAACACTAAGCTGCCACTTCCAGCCCATTTTTTCACTTTTTGAGATAGGGTCTTGCTAAATTACCAAGACCACCTCTGGTCTCAAATTTGTGATCCTCCTGCCTCCGCCTCCCAAGCCCCTGGGATTACAGGCCTGCGCCACTGTGCCCAGCCTATTCTCAGTTTTCTAAAGTACCTCCATATTGATTTCCAACATGGTTGAACTAATTTACAGTCCCACCAGCAGTGTGAAAGGATTCCTTTTTCTCCACCTTCTTGCCAGCATTTGTTATTGTTTGCTTTGGTAAACTGGGCCATTCTTACTGGAGTAAGATGGAATCTCAGTGTTGTTTTGATTTGTATTTCCCTAATGGCTAGGGATATTGAACATTTTTTCATGTATTTATTGGCCATTTGTACTTCCTCATTTGAGAACTGTCTGTTCAGTTCTATCGCCCACTTATTTATTGGACTGTTTGTTGTCTTGGTATTTGATTTCTTGAGTTCTTTGTATATTCTAGACATTAGTTCTCTGTCCAACGTGTAGGATGCAAAGATTTTCTACCATTCTATGGGCTCTGTCTTAATTCTATTGATTGTTTTCTTTGCTGTACTGAAGTTAGTTTCATGTAATCCCATTTGTTGATTCTTGGGGCAGTTTCCTAGGCAATTGGAGTCTTCTTAAGGAAAAACTTGCCTATGCCTACGTGTTGGAGTGTATTCCCTAACTTCAAAGTGAACTTTTAAAAACAAATCCTACCTTGTTACCCTCCTGTTCAAAACCTTCCAGGAGGTTCCCATTATGTGGTTGTTGTTATGAGGTGCCATCGAGTTGGGTCTCTTACAGGGTTTTCAATGGTTGTTTCAGGAGTGGATTGCCACATCCTTCTCCCATTTTTGTGGTGCCAGAGGTTGAACCTAGGTCCTCAGAAAAAGCAGAGCAGCACTCTACCAACTGAGTTAAACCCCAGCCCTTTCCCATTATACTCAGGATAAAATCCAAACTCCTGGGCTGGGTGTGTGGTTCAGTGGTAGAGTGCTTGTAAAAGCATGGATGGGGCCCTGGGTTCCACTCCCTAGTACTGCCCAAAACAAAACAAAACAACCCCCCAAAAAACAAAACAAAACAAAAAAACAAAGAAAACTCCAAACTTCATACAAGGGGTTTTGAAGACCTTCAGCAAGGGGCTCCCTTCTCCCTCTCCAGCCTCACTTCCTCTGCTCCCTCTCTCCCTCACTATTTCAAGCCACTATGTTCTTGCTGCTTCACACACTTAATCTTGTTCATGCCTCAGGGCCTTTGTCCTTACTATTTCTTCTGCCTAGAAGGCCTTTCCCCTGGAGCTTCACATGGCTTATTTCAGTTTCTGCTCAAATATCACAGCCCTTTTCTGATCACATGCCCTGAAATAATCTTCCCTTTCCCGCTCATCATTCTCCTCCTCTGTCTTATTTTAATTCACACCTTTATTCCTATTTTACTTTATTTGTTGTTATATATCCTTCTTCTCCAGGAATATAAATTCCATGAAGTCAGGGACTTTGGTACTGGTAGGCAAATGCTTAATAAATATTCATTGAATGAGTATGTGTAATATGTGAATGTGTGTGGTGTAATGTTTGTGTGTAAATGTATCTGCTGCATGAATAGACATCTCTGAGAACGCCCAGGTGTGGTACTATGGCAATAATGTCATTGAATTTGGGTGAGTAGGGCGACTTCTGGGAATGCCTTGCCAACAATGTCTGTGTATGTGTGTTTGCACTGGAAATGGGTATGTGCTTTTTGCGACTATAGGTGTTTGTGTGCATGGTGTGGCTGTTTGGTTATGTATACCTGTGTCTATTTCAGTGAGGGTGGGGTGCTGAGACACCTGGATGTGTTCCTCCTCTACCAAATGAACCTGCCATTCCCCCTGCCTTCTCCTTCCACCTCCCATAGCTGGGAAATAGGAAACACTTTTGTATCTTTGGATGACTGCAGATGTGGGGTCACATTCTGAAAGTGATATTTCAGGCTGATACAGGGTAGGTGTTCAGATGAGAACTGCAAAAGTCCAAAAGGGACCTGGGGCTAATGGGGCTAGCCTGTGCTGATCTGAGACATCTCAGTAGGAGGGATGTGTTCCTTGATGAATGGATGGTTTTCTTGGAGCAACTGGCTACAAAAGAACGAGCCTGCAGCAACATGTGGTAGGGAAGGCCTTGGATTGGCTGTATGGCCTCAGAATGTCACCGTTGTTTTTGTAATCCGCAATGGACTCATCTGCAAATGGGGTTTGTTGTTCTTGAACTGCGTGCGTTATGGAGATTTGTGAGACGAAAGGAGGTAATGACAGTGAATATATAGCACTCATAGTATTCTTATGTCTGCCTGCAGCCATAGCGCTGTTGTGTCCGATCCCGTCAAATCTTGGAAGCTAAGCAGGGTCGGGCCTGGTTAGTACTTGGATGGGAGACCACCTGGGCACACCAAGTGCTGTAGGCTTGGGAGAAGAACCCAGCAACACTCTCCCAAAAATAAATCCACCACTGAAAGCCCGATGAATAGCAGAGATACACTGACAATAGTGTTTTGCCTGTTGTATGTAGGGTCACTATGAGTCAGACATTGACTTGAAGGTACCTAGCAACCTAGCAAATTCTTAAGTCTGGGTAGCACGTTAGGGTTTTAATCCACTATCCATCAGACCGAATGCCTCAATGGGAAATCCAGCTCTGGTCTTGGCTCCAGGGGGCCTCAGTGGGTGTCTGGGTGTTGGTTGAATAAAAAACATTTGGGAGTAAATCAGTGAATGCACAAATAAGTGCCTTGAGAACCGAGCAAAAGGACACCCACACAAAACAGCAAATGGCTTGGGCAATCACAAAGATTAACTTTTTTGTTTTTTTGTTTGTTTGTTTGAGATAGGGTCTTGCTAAGTAGCCCAGACTAGCCTTGAATTTGCTATCTTCCTGCTTTAGCCTCTGAAGTGGTAGGATGGCAGGCATGTGCTACCATACTGAGCTTAAGACTTTTTTTGTGTGTGTGTGGTACTGGAGGTTTGAACCCAGGGCCTTATGAATGCTTTGCAAGCACTTTACCACTGGGCTGCACCCCCAGCCCATTTTTCAATTTTTTATCTTGAGGCAACTTCTTGCTGATTTACACAGGCTGCCTCTGGCCTTGAATTTGTGATCTACCCTCCACCTTGAGTCACTGGCACACACAGGTGTGTGCCACTATGCCTGGATACCAGCCTGGATAAGACTAATATTTTTGAGCATGTAGTATAACAAGCCCTATTGGAAAGGCTTCTCTTACTCCTTGGAACAGTCCCAGGAGAGCAATACGATTGTTAATACCATTTTGCAGATGGATAATCTGAGGGCCAGAGTGTTCACTGACTTGGCCAGAGCCATGAAGTTCCAGAAAGGCAGAGTTGAGTTTCCAGCCTAAGTGTCTGTCTTTAGAATCCAGGGCATTAAACCTTCCTCTGGTCCTGCCAAGTGAATCACTGGATGCGTGAGTGAATGAAGGAATAAGTGTAGGAGCCCTCACGTGGGCATAAGCCACTTTCTGATGGGGGGGCACACATTCTTAGGGGTGAGGTAAGCATCCATGCTCTAGACTGGGGGCAAAGCCTCTCCCAAGGTAGAATCCAGAGGCCTTGCCTCATGTTCCCTCTCCCCTTTCTTGTCTGCAGGCGGATGCTGCCATGCAGCACTACGGGGTGAATGGCTACTCGCTGCACGCCATGAACTCGCTCAGCGCCATGTACAACCTGCATCAGCAGGCAGCCCAGCAGGCCCAGCACACTCCTGACTACCGGCCTTCGGTGCACGCGCTAACACTGGCTGAGCGCCTGGCTGGTAAGGGCCCTGTGGACTGGACTGTGGGGACAGCACACGGGGTCGGGGGGTGGGGAGGAGGCTCCAGATGTCAGAGCGGGGACTGGAATACTGGCAGCTTAGTCAAAATAGCTTAGAAAGCCCTGGGTCACTTAGCAGCACAGAGAGATGACAATTCAAAATCTATGCATTGTGTTTGCTTGACAATACTTGTACAAGAAGCTGTGTATGTACATCCAGTAGCCCTTGTTTGCCAGCACCACGCTGGGTCCTGGAGGTGCCCCATGCCTTCAATTCCCATAACAAGCCTACATCCATTAGCCCTGTCTCACAGATGAAGAGAATGAGGCAGGAGGGTATGAGGCTGGCCCAGAGGACTATGGCTGGGACGTAACTGGAAGAAGCCTGGAGTGCCCTAGGGAGGAGACTGTAGGCATAAGACATGATAATCATGGCTCTAGTTTGAATACCAGTTGCGTGTCAGGCACTGGATGAGGCTTTCTCTGTCCCAATGTATCAAACCATTCTATCTCCATGAAAAGGGGTTATTATCTCCATTTTATAGACAAGGAAACTGAGGCTCAGAGAGGTTACATATGAGAGAGGATATGGCTGGAAGATGATTATGGCTGAAATTGTGAGCTGTAGAGTTACAGACTTGTAGTCAGCCAGTGTCAGCCCACACACCTCTCTTCTCTGAGCCTCAGTTTTCCCTGGGATAGTAAAAGGGCTCATCCCATAGGATAGCTGGTAGGTTATTCAAGATAACATATGCAAAGTGGTCAGCAGTGCCGGGCAGTGCTCAAAAGTCCTTAGCACCCAACATCCGAGGTAAGTCCCAAGCACCAAGGAGAGAGCTGCAGCTGGGTCCCCCTGCTCCTGGTTCAACTGATTGTTGCCCTGACTGCCACTCAGTGGGTTTCTGTGTCAGCTTTTCCATCACTATGACAAAGTAATTGAGAGAAACAACTTAAAGGAGGAAAGACTTATTGTGGCTCACAGTTTCAGAGATTTCAGTCCATAGTTGGCTGGTCACATCCCATTGCTGGGGTCCTGTATTGGGGTAGATAGAACATCATGGTAGAAAGGGCCTGACAGAGCAAAGCTTCTTGCTTTGAGACAGGCAGGAAATGAGGTGGGGGAGGGGCCATGGCCAGTATATCCCTTGAAAGCATGCCCCTAGAACCCTGTCCTCCAACTAGGCCCCACCTTCTTTTTTTTTTTTTTTTTAGCAGTACTGGGGGTTAAACCCAGGGCCTCATGCTTGCATGCTCTGCAAGTGCTGGACCACTGAGCTGCACCCCCAGCCCATTTTTTTACTTTTTGAGACAGGGTCTCACTAAGTTACACAAATTACCTCTGGTCTCCAACTTGTGATCCTCCTGCCTCCGCCTCCCAAGCCGCTGGGATTACAGGTGTGTGCCACCACACTCAGCACAAGCCCCACCTTCTAATAGCCCATTCAGCTATAAGCTCATCTGTGGATTAGTCCGTGGATGAAGTTAGCACCTTCATGACCTAATCACTTCCCAGTTGCCCCACCCACGGGGGAGCAAGCCTTTGAGGCTTTGGGGACATTTTATGTCCAAACAGTAACAGTGGGTGTGAGAAGGATTTGATGACGTGGGTGGTGAGCTTGATTTCCTGGGAATTGACATCATCTACCCCATCCTGCTACAGGCCAAGCCCATCCTGTCCCATGTGGACCTAGGCCTGTGCCAGGTGGTCCTTTAGGACTTTTAGGGAAGACCAGGTACCCACCGACATAGGAGAGGGCAGGGCAGAAGGAGTATGACCAGTGAAAATGGAGGAGTACTACAGAGCAGCAGGATCTTCAACCACAGTCAGGAAGGGTTTTCTGCAGGCCATGGGCGAGAACCAGGCCCTTAAAGGGCACAGCAAGGAGGAAGGAGCACCCAATATCCAAGTACATCCATGGTACAGGAGTAGGATGGGGTCTGACGACCCGTCGCATAAGGGTACCAGCCTGGTAGGGAGAAAGTGGTGGCCAGTGCCACTGCTTTATACTCTGCCAGGATCCTGACCAGGACTTGGTAGATAAAGTGGAGCCCCTGGTCACCTTCTCCAGATCAAGGTGGAGTATTCGTGTCCAGTGTAGGGATGGTGGGCATGGTCCTGCCCCAACTATGGCTACTTCCCTAGTTTAGAGTGAATTCCCGTTGCCCAACCTGTTGTGGACATCAGCTCCTGACTGTGTTCCAGGAGCCAAGGACCAGAGCATAAAGACTGAGTCAGGGACAGAGGCTCATGGTAGGGACAGAGGAACTGGGTTGTTCATCTCTCTAACCCCAATTCTCTAACTCTTAAAAATGAGGGAATGAGCCCCAGTTGGGTCTTTGGATGGAAGCCTCACCTTTCATGAGAAGTTCTGCCCGTGGGTTAGAGAGCCTGGCTTCCCCTGTGACCACACCACCCCTTCTAGTCCCAGGAGACAGCAGTAGGATGCTTAGCTGTTGCTCTCACACTAGGGTGGGGCTAAGTGGTCCCCACTCCCTCTCCTGACCTCAGGTGACCATCAGGCCCTCAGGTTTTATCCTGGGCTGGGATTGGGGTCAGTTTGTAAGGAGTTGAAGGCTCCCTTTTTAAACTGAAGAAGGAGCATCCCAAAGCCTGGGGCTTCCTCTACACCCAGTTACCTCCTTTTAAGGTGTCGTAGATGACTCCCCACCTCTAGAGTGCAAGTGCAGAGGCTGAGACAACTTGGATTCCCTTCAGCAAGGTAGGGCAGGATCTACTTGTGTATGATGTGAGGCAGGGGAGGGAGGCTACAGTCCAGCCTCTAGGCCATTGTCAGGTAGAAAGGCTAGAGGCTGGACACCAGCTCTAGGCAGACATTATGCTGGGTGCTTTTCATGTTACCAGACATGCAGGCAAGACTGGAATCGACGGTCCACCAGCCCCATCCTCCCTCCATGGCTGCAGTGTTGAGACTGATCTCTGTGTCCTGCTGCCCTTGGGGAGGCAGCCAGTAGAGTCAAGACTGGGAGCCACAAGCTTTTCCTATGATCTGAGGGTCCTGCCAGAGCCAGGCTTACTGGTTAGGAAGCACAAGAGCAGGAACCTCTGAGACACATAGGCCAACTGGTGGTTGAGAGTTAATGCAGAGGGCAGAGAGTCAAGTGCCCAGCCAAGCCTCCCCTAACTAGGCCTTGAGATGAGTACCAGCCCATAGCCTGGCTTTTCATAGGCAGGGGCCATATTTGGATGCTAAGGAATCCTTAGTAGCAAAAATCTAAGGGTTATAAGGAAATAGAACCATCACAATGTGGATTTTCAGATTCTTAGCATCATGTCATCTCAGAATACTAATAGTATCTTGGGACTTTTTCCCCCTTTGAGGCAGAGTTTGACTATGTAGCCAAGGCTGAGCCCCAAACCCTTGATTCTCCTGTCTCAGCTTCCCAAGTGCTAGGATCACAGGTATGTGCTACCACACCCAGCCCAGTAATGTGGGACTTTACGGCTCTTAAGCAATACCCACCTACCTTCTCCCAATGCCAGCCAGATAAGAACCCTCACCCATCACATGCTTGACAGCGATTCTTGGAGCTGAGTTAGATGTCTGTGGTCCTGATAGTGGATGACAAGGTGGAGAGATTTTGAACACTCAGTGGAGAGAAGATGGGTGATTTCCAAGGGCAGAGGGCCACGGGCCAGCTCTGGCAGCTGCCAGTGTGTCTGGGCTGGGTCAGAGCAGGATAAAATTAAAAACCTATTTCCCATAATTAAATGGGCCCCCTCTCCTTGCCCTCCAACGGCTGTACATTTCAAGACATCATCCTGGAGGCCCGCTATGGCTCCCAGCACCGCAAACAGCGTCGCAGTCGCACAGCATTCACTGCTCAGCAACTTGAGGCACTGGAAAAGACCTTCCAGAAGACCCACTACCCAGATGTGGTGATGCGTGAGAGGCTGGCCATGTGCACCAACTTGCCTGAGGCCCGGGTGCAGGTAGGGTCCAGTTCCCTGTCGTCCAGGAGCAGCATTTGCTTGGTCAGTACTGTGGCACACCCCTACTTCCATCAATGCCCTCAGCAATAGGAGGGGCGGCTTGGAAAGCATGGACCCGATGGGTTCCTTAGAGGAGCAGGGGCAGCCTTATGACCTGCATCTTCCTCTAGAGTACCCTGCTCTGCAACAGCCTCAGTTCTTTCCTCCCCATCTCCAACTGCTCTTCTCCCTGGCCCCAGGTGTGGTTCAAGAACCGCAGGGCCAAGTTCCGAAAGAAGCAGCGCAGCCTACAGAAAGAACAGCTCCAGAAGCAGAAGGAGGCTGAAGGCTCCCATGGGGAAGGCAAGACCGAGGCCCCAACCCCAGACACCCAGCTGGAGACGGACCAACCCCCCAGCCTGCCCAGCAGTGAGCCTCCTGCTGAGCTTCAGCTGAGCCTGTCTGAGCAGTCTGCCAGTGAGTCAGCCCCTGAGGATCAGCCGGACCGTGAGGAGGATCCCAGGGCTGGGACTGAGGATCCTAAAGCTGAAAAGAGCCCTGGGGCTGAGAGCAAGGGGCTGGGCTGCAAGAGGGGCAGCCCTAAAGCAGGTGAGGCTCGGGAGGTGCTGCAGGTGGGCTGGGGCTCCAGCTCAAGGAGAACAGCCGAATCTGGCCTCACAAAGGCCTGGGTATGCGACGTGGTTTGGAGGATGGGATAGTCAGCAACTGGCACTCAGGGGCATGACGTATTAGAAAGGATTGGCTGTAGTGGGCTTGTGCTAGATGTTTACCCTTTGGTTGCTGAGACATGGGAAGGTCTAGAAGGTTCTGGGGAGGGGCTGGGAGGCAGAGAGGGGCACTCAGGGAATCCAGGGGAAAATTATTTATTAGCCACTTGAAGTATTCCAATATTTTAACAACCAGTACAGACATACTGGGCTGGGGTTTAGTTCAGTTGGTAGAGTGCTGTTCTTCACTCTCTGAGGTCCTGTGTTTGATCCCCAGCACCGAAAAAATGGGAGCGATGTGGCAATCCACTCCCGAAGCAATCAGCCATTGAAAACCTTATGAATAGCAAAGAAGCACTGACATAGTGCTGGGCATGGCACAGTGCTGGGAAGTGTTTCATTCTGTTGTACACAGGGTCGCTATGAGTCAGACCTGACTCGATGACACCTAAACAACAGACATACTGTTTTATATTGGGTGGATACAATATTGGTACTTGAGATTCCCACATATAGCAGATTTCTTTCCAAATACCCCCTTTTCTAAGGCCTGAGCCCCATGTTCTTTCAGCTCAGCCCCCTTTTCATTTTTCTTTTTTTTTTTTTGGTACTGGGAGTTGAACATAGGGCCTCGTGCTTGCATGCTTTGCAAATGCTCAACCACTGAGCTGCACCCCCAGCCCTTTTTTTTTTTTTTTTTTTTTTTACTTTTTGAGACTGGGTCTCTCTAAATTTCGCAGACTGCTTCTGGTCTCGAACTTGCAATCCTCCTGCCTCTGCCTGCTGAGCTGCTGGGATTACAGGCATATGCCACCGCGCCCGGCTTTATTTTTCATTTTGAGACAGGGTCTTGCTAAATTGCATAGGCTGCTTCTGGCTTTGAACTCACAATCCGCCCTTCCTCAGGCTCCCAGGTAGCTAGGATTACAAGCATGTGCTACGGCACTCAGCCCCAGCCATGTTTATGATAGAACAGAGCTCTGGCATGGAGCATATTCCAGATACAGACCCCTAATGCAGGTAGGGAGAGGATAGGGACTATGGCCTGAGAGTTGGAGGGAGGGGATGAGAGCCCTGGATAGAAAGAGAAGGGGTCGTGACAGCCCTTGAAAAGATGAAGGGGCTTCCTGAAGACTCAGACATGGAGGCCTGGAAACTCCCCCAGGTCCCTCGTCCCAGATTCTGAGTAATACTTCACGGAATGCCCTGGCTGTCTTGGAATGGGTATGGTTTCAGCCAAAGCCTGCTGTATCTGCAGTGCCAAGGGGATGGGAGCTGAGGGAACCCTTCATGGCAGGCCAGTCCCCAGGTCCTGAGTATGTGGTTCTGTTCTCTACTTGCAGATTCCCCAGGCAGCCTGGCCATAGGTCCTGCAGCCCCAGGGGGAGGCCTTCTGGGTCCCTCCCACTCCTACTCCTCCTCCCCGCTGAGCCTCTTCCGTCTGCAGGAGCAGTTTCGCCAGCACATGGCAGCCACCAACAACCTGGTGCACTACTCATCCTTCGAAGTGGGGGGCCCAGCCCCAGCGGCAACGGCTGCTGCAGCCGTGCCCTATCTGGGTGTCAACATGGCCCCGCTGGGCTCACTGCACTGCCAGTCTTACTACCAGTCGCTGTCAGCAGCTGCTGCTGCCCACCAGGGTGTGTGGGGGTCCCCACTGCTGCCTGCACCCCCTGCAGGCTTAGCACCTGCCTCAGCTGCCCTGAACAGTAAAACCACGAGCATCGAGAACCTGCGGCTCCGGGCCAAGCAGCATGCGGCCTCCCTGGGACTTGATACACTGCCCAACTGACTGTCTGGCTGCCAACCCAGCCAGAGGTCTTGGGTGCCCTGCTCCCAGCTCCATGGTTGTCCCTCGAAGGCTCTCAAGAAGTTAACTCTGGGAGCCTGGGGATCCTGGGGCCTCGGGTCCTCTCCCTGTCTCCCTTCCCCAGAGCCCCAGCCCCCGGTGAAACCCACATACCCTCTGCATGGCCCTGCCTGGACCCCATGGAGGCCAGACTGGGAGGAGGTGAGCAGCTGGATAGATCCCCTCCTCAGCATCGCCTCTTCCGTCCCCTCCCTCCTCTTCCGTCCCTAGAAAGTTGGTGTGTGGAATGTGAGATATAAATATAAATATGTAAAGCTATATTTTCAGGCCCTGCCTGCCCTGGGCCCCTGCCCTGCTTCCATCTCTTCTGCCACCCTTGCTCCCCCCGCAGCTTCTGCAGCTCACTCCAGCCCCACCTCCTCCTTTCTTTGCTTTCCTTCCTCCCTGGATCTCCCTGTGTCCTGAGCCCTGCCCTCTCTGTATTCTCTACCCCCATCTTTCTTCTGTGTGTCTCTTCCCTCTGCCCCTGGTTTCTTCCTTTGGTGCTGGCTGTGTTGGTGTCATTGATTCCCAAGCTGTGTTTTGTTTGGGGCTGTGATTTTTGGATTTAGTAATTTTGCTGCTTCCTGTTTCTCTCCTCTTCTGCCCTGCTTCTTCCCTGCCTGCCTGTTACCTCCCCACCTGCATCCTCTGTAGGCAGCTATTCCCTTCTATGCCCCAAAATGTCCTAGCTGGAGACCTTGGAACAACAGGCAGGAGGTGGCCCTGGCCCTCACCCCACCCTCCCTTAGACCTGGCATGTGGAAAGGGTCACATCTTCTCTTTTCTTAGCTTGAAGTGGGGAGTGGAGGCAATAGTCAAGCTGCAATGGGCAGTAGGATGGCCAACATCTCTGCCTGCCCAGCCTCCAAGGCCAGAGGCCTGGTGCCAGCATTCTACCCAGGACTGACCAGCACGCTAGAGCTCCTGCTCACAGCAAGTGCAAACCACTCACCAAGCATGGTCTTGGCCTCTATTGATTCCTGTCCCAGAGGCTGCTGTGTAACTAGGGACTTCTGTCCAGCTAGTGATTAACACGGAAAGATGTGTTCCCGTTATGGACAGACAACCCTGCTCAGCAGAATCCATTTCACAGTGGTGTGACCTTGGGCAAGCCCAGAACCTTTGGGACCATATCCTTGTCTGGATTAGATGACCTATAAGATCCTGTCTAGCTCCAGCATTCTACATTCTGTGTTCACATCCTTATAGGACAGAAATTTTTAGCTAAATTTAACAACAAAAACTATACCATAAAAGCTTTCAAAGCACAATGTATGAATTAGAACATTACTGTTGGTTTGCTGTGGAGCATTGAGTCTTGTATGAACAAGCCTCTCTCTGGACACAGCCTCAGTTTCCCAGTTAGTGTAATGGTTTCCTTCCAGGTTAGAGAGTTTTGATTTGATCTTGATTTTCTTGAGTTCCAGTGCCAGCCTCAGGTGTTACCCCATTTCCATGCCCATGATCAGGGGGAGAGTGATGGCTTGGACAGATTCCTGGTCGTGAACCCCAAGCCTTTGCAGCTTACCCCTGAGTCCTCTACCACTTGCTAGAGGAGCTGGAACCCAGGGTCAACATTCCTAAGCCTGATCTCCCCTCCCAGTGGGTGCCTTGGTAGGACTGGCCTGTGGAACCATCAATGCCCATCTTCCTTGGGAGTTACTCTGGACTGGGACAGAAAGACAGGAAAGGGTGAGGTGGGTAGTGGCCTGGGCCAGGAAGACCATTTGAACCAAGCAGAGGAGGTGAGACTAAGTGGACCATGGAGCAGAGAGTGGCTAGCTTCATGAGAGGTGAGGTGGAGGGGCGTGGAATCCAGGATAAAGACCCTAACTTCTGCACCAGGGTAGGCAGTTAAGGGTTTCTGAACAGGGGTATCTTGTTGGGATCTGGAATTTGGAAGGTGACTCCAAAGCCATGGGAGCATCAGAGAGAAGAGACTTGGGTAGAGGAATGAGAGTCTGGCAAAGACTCTGGGAGAGACAGAGGAGTTTCTGGTTTGGGAGGGGTTCTATGGCCCATAGCCTTTCGATTGTCCTCTGGTCAGCATTAGGGAGTTCTGTTTCTGAAACGACAACAACAAAATCTCATCTGGAACGAGGCATGGGGACTGAAGCTTTTTGTCTGCCCCTGGGTATAAGTGATTGTCACTGGGTCTTGGAATCCAACATTCTTAGACATCACCACTTTCTTCTTGGAAGCCTCTACATGACTTCCTAAGGGGCAAGGCCCACTGGAATCATGTTCTGTCATGGTGGGAACCAAATCCACCTTAGGCTTATCCCAGCAAACTCAGATCTTTGTCATCACTTCTCCTATTTAGTTGATCCAAATCCAGAAGCCCAGAGGATGCAGGGAAGGTATATGTGGCCCCGCCCTTCGGGCATCTCAAGCTAGTTTATTTAGGAGACCAGCCTCAGGTCTGAAAGCAATTGGAGATCAAGAGAAGGGTGTCCTTGGAGGAAGTAACCATGCATTGCATGTCCTCAGAATGTGAGGGCATGAGGTTTGGGAGGGTTGGAGCATCCACCCACTTGACATTGATGCTGGAGTCTTTGGCTGGCTTGGCCATCCTGAAGGCTGAGAGCCTGAGGCTCAAACCCCAGCTGTCCCTTCCAGAAAAGCCTTGTGCCTCTCTGCTCCCTGCTATTTGAGGTCTCCCTTTTCCTGCTTCCTCACTTCCCCAGAGCATGGCCCAGGGGCCTGGGTCCCCACCTCCACTTGAGGCTGGCGGGCTGTACAGATTGCTTTCCAAGCTAGCTGTCTTGTGACCATTTGTGCTTAGAGGTTGCACCAGCCTGTGGCAAAAACACCATGTACTGTATTTATTTATTCTGTTAGTTGAAGAAACAAGACCCAAAGCAACCCCCTTTCCCCCTCCCTACCCCCTATGTAGAACAGCATGATACTCTGTCCTGTGTATCTGTCCATCTGTCTGTCAGTCTTAACTTCCTGTGATGTTGTGACTTGTTCTTTGTCCTACTTGACTAATAAAAGAGAACCTGGCAGCACAGCCCTTGACCCATGTTCATTCCCAGAGATGCCTGTCGTGGGCTGAGCAGGTGGCATCTCAGAGCCTGTTCAATGCCATGGTAGTCAGTGGGGTTTGAGGCTGGGCCTGTAGTCAGTGGGGTTTGAGGCTGTGACAGTTGGCCTTTCCTATGCTGGCCTTGTAGCTTTCTCCATGGCCTTCACTAGTCTTCATCTGCTATGCCACTGTGTAGGGGTCACAAAGGAACAGAGGGTAGGAGAGAGCTCTATCATCTCTGGGCTGTTTGGGACTCACCCAAGCATAGGTGGCAGAGAAGCCTGGGGCAGGGGATACCTGGGGATATTCAGGGTAGCCTAGAGAATGACTCTGGGGATGGAGATAGGTAGGATATTCTGTGGAAAACTGCAAGCAAGCCAGGACCAGACAGGAATGATAGGAAGACATATTTGAATCTAAAGCTAGAGCTCTTCTCCAGGGGAACTTCAGAGGAGTGAGCTCTTTGTCCTCAGAAGCAAGCAAGTGGGGCTTGGGAAAGGGATTGCTTCAGTGGTGAGGCGCACGTGTGCATGAGTTGTTGGAAGTCTGTGTAGGTATGAGAGCCTGAGCCGTGAGCTCAGTATCTGCTGGCATGTATGTGCATTTGTGTACACCCATAAGCAAGAAAGAGCCAGAGGCTGGGAGACTGTATAGGTAAGCGATGATTGCAGAACAAGTGCACGACTTAGAACTTCTTGCTGTGAAATCTTGGTCCCTTCAGCTGTGTTTCAAGAAAAAGAGGCCCAGAGATCTCTACCACTCAGCCCTCCCCACCCTGGCCCCACTTCCCCTCCCTGAGGTCCAGAGTGTCAGCACAGGGCCCCTCCCCAGAAGGGTGGTACAGGAAAGGGGCTGGGGTTTGTGCTCCTCTGTCTGAGGCCTTTCTGATGGGAGTACCCAGCAGGCCTGAAGAGTGGCAGGAGGGCATCTGCTGGGCTTCTCAGGGATGGGCTTGACCTTCCCACTTCCTAGGTCACTGTGACCCCAGGAGATGCATTCCTCTCTCCACAGTGGGGCTGAGGATTAGGGTGGGACCATCCCCCTTTGTCTCCCTCCTTTCCTCCCTGGGAGGGGCTGACAGATCAAATATCAACCCCAAATATCCTAATGCTCCCTCCCCTGCCCTGAGCTACCCAGGATCTCTCACATACCTCAGCTTTGAGAGGCACACCTTTCCTGGCATAGAGGGTACCCTGATAACACTGTCATTCAGATCACTCCCTCATTCCTTGACTGAGCACCAGCAGTGTGCCTGGTCTTGTGCTGGGTGCACAGAAATGAGTAAGAAAAACGTCTCATGACAACTATAATTGGGGTGATTTGGGGTTCAGCCTGGGGAGGTCAGAAAGGCCTCTTGGGAGGGAGACTTGTGACCTGAATCCCACTGGTCCAGTGTTTACAAGGTGGGCAAGAGGGAAGGGTGTCCTGGGAGAGGCACAGCCCATCCAAGCTGCAGGACAGAGCATCTGAGCCCTTGAAGAACAACAGTCCTGTCCTGGGTGTCACTGGATGGAAAGGGAAACAGGGAGCTTAGACTCAAGCCCTGGGGCTAGGACCTGGGGCAGTAGGAGAGTGATCAGACCTATATGTTAGTAAACATGGTCCCCTTTATGTTGAATGGTGGTTCATGAAAAGGAGCTGGAAGCAGCGAGACCAAAGAGGAAGCCATTGTCATGGCCTGGTGAGAGGTGAGTGGCATCAATGTGGACTAGGGAGTGGGGAGGGAATCGGGAGGGAGAATCCCACTGACAATGGATTTAGGAGGTAAAATCACCATGGTGATGGGAGGGGCCAAGGGTTCTTCCAGGACTCTGGCTAAATTACAGAGTAGATGGGACCTCCTACTCTGTTGGGGCTGGGATGATGTCAGGGTATGCTCCCAAGCTCAGACTGGTCTAATTTCTTGCATTTGAGGAGGCTTTGATTTATTCAAGGGAAGATTTTGGGTCTGTCTCTGCTATTGGCATGGACTTTGACAGATGCAGCATTTTCTCTGTGCCTGGCACCTTATACATAAATCACTTAATCCTCATGCAACTCTACAAAGTAAGCACTATTATCACTCCCATTTGATAGATGGAGAAACTGAGGCACAGAGTGGTTAAATAGCTTACCCAGGACCAAAAGCTAGTAATGAGCCAACCAAAGTGTGGATCTGGCTAACCTCAGGATCTATGCTCTTACCCTTGGTTAAGATTGAAGCCATTGCATTACTAAATGAAATGACATGGAGGAGCTTGAGGTCAGAACCTCTAGGAGACACTGGCTGGGACACAAGGAGGGTTTTATTGATAGTGTCAGGACAAGTCAGTCCCAACTTGCTGTTTACCGGGGAACCTCTCTCTGGTGCTCAGTTTCCTCTTCTGTTGAGTGGGCACCATGAGCCATCTCCAGCTTGCTTTCCAGGAGGTTCAGAGGAGAGAAAGAGGAGCAGGCATGGGGGAGGCCAAGAAGCTGAAGTAATGTGCCAAGCATGCCATGCCCTCGGCAGATGAGATGGGAAAGGCAGGAGGGCTCTCTAAAGCTTCTCCCGGAACCTCCCTCCTTTTCTTGGGTCTTGGCCCATGTTCTTTGAGCTCAGGGGTCTGGGTCCTTAGACACCTGGTATGAGGGCCTGAAGATGGACTCCTTTAGGGCTGGGCGCCCCCTCCCCATCTCTTTCCCACAGAGCTGCCTGGTGCTGGAGCCCCCACCCCTAATCTCTCATTCTCCTTTTGCTTCTGGGAAAGCCGATTAGGAGGCGGCCTCCTGCCCGCCCCCCTGACAAGTTCGTCTGAACTTCCAACAAAGGCCCTCAGAGGGCTGCAGAGGGAGGGCTGGGGCTCCTGGAACCTGACACCACTGGCCTGGGATCACCCCAGCAGCCTAGGAGGCGGTTCCATGGCTCTGCCCACCCTACCAAGTACAGGAATGTGCCTCCAAGGGGACCTGGCCCCACAAAGACCTGGGGGCTGGGTCGGGGCAGGCTGGGTGCCTCTTCATCTGGAACCCCCCACAACTGGGAAGGCAGCAGGGGCCAGTCCTTGGAGGGCAGGTGGGGATGTGCACACATTCTCACACCTACTGACAGTCACATGCACACTCCCAGCCACACAATACACCCCCACCCCCAGCATATTCACAACGCACATGAACACACACATCCTCTCTCACACACATGCTGACTTCTGCACTGGACCACAAATCCCAGGCTATCTCCTTGTCTCTCTCACCTATGTACACACCCCTCTACACAGCTCAAGGTCTGCCACCTGGACCTCCCCTACACCTGCCCCACCTCCAGATGCGCATTCTTGCTGGCTTACTCATACCCCGACAGCCCTCCTAGTGTTTAGAGCTGGCTCCAGTGCCCCTTTCTAGAGACAGGCCAGCTTGGGTCCCAGCGGATTCTTTGGTAATGGCTCCCCTGCACTTGTTAGATGCTTTCCCAATGCCTACCAAGGGTCCAGTGCCAGCCTTGCTACTGCTTGAAACCCTCAGCTGCTCCCATCCCCCCATCCATCTGAAGCACTGCCCTGAGCTACCACCTCACATACAGTTAGTTCCCTCCTTCCCAGAGTCACCCTCTTGGGGACCCATGAGGAATCACATAGACCTCTGGGCTCAGAGGGCCCCAGAAAGTTCTGGTGGGCCATCTTGAAATCCTTATTTTATTAACAGGGGACCCTGCATTGTCATTGCACTGGGCCCTCCCTCAGCCAACTTACCATGCCCTTTGGTGGCTTCTGAGAGCCTCCAGCTTCTCCCCCCTCCCAAATGCCTCCATTTCCTCTTCTAGCTGTGGCTTCCCTCTCCTCTACCCCTCCGAAGATAGCTGAATGTGATGGAGAGGGAGCCACTAAGACCGCCTGTCCTTCCACACATATCCTGCCAGTGCTACCTTGTGGGTGAGCGCCTTTATCTGCCTATGGGGGCTAATAATAATGCCTAAGTCAGGACTCTTTGTGACCAGTAAATGAGACAGCATCTGCAAAATAACTTAGCACAAATTTGGTATCTAGTAAATACTCAGTGACTGTTTGTTAATACTGTTATTATACTCTTTTAAGTGCTGGCAAACTAAACACGCAGCTTTGCATTTAGTCCAATGGGTAAAACAGAATCCTCAAATCACCTGCACATAAACGTAAAGTTGCAGAGTAAATGAGAAGCACACATGCCTCTGACCTCACAGGGCTCACAGCAGACAGGAGAGGTAATCAGAGGCTAGGATCAGGGATCAATCTAGGGCAAGTCACAGCTCTATTAGAGGTTGGAATTAGAGCTTAGCATGTGGCCAGGGCAGGACTCAGTTTGGGGTATCAGTGGTCTCCTCCTGTAACTGGGGCCAAGTCTATTTCATTTCTAGCACTGGCTCGCTGTGGACCACTTAATAAGCTGTGAGGTTTCTGTGAACCTCTGTTGCATCATCTGTAAAATGGGGAGATCTCTGCCAAACCCCTGCTTTGTGGGAATCCAGTGAGCTAATAATGGAAATGAAGGATTACGCTGCTGCTGCTTCAGCTAATGACCCTAAGCCCCCTCTCTGTGCCCCTCCTAGCCCTGGGAGGCTGTGCAGCCCTCACCCCATGGCTCCAGCTGTGGGGAAACTGCCACAGCCCGGGATCCTTTCCAAGAGGAGTCTGGAGATTTCGTAAAGCCCTTTGAACAACAAAGGCCACAGGAGCTGGGTTTCCTCTTGGGGGCTGACTGCCCAGTGGCTCTTTTATCTTGGTAACCAGTCTTGAAGAGCTGTTCTTGGAAAGAGCTTGTGTGGGGCGTGAGTGGGTGCGTGTGAGCGTGAGCGTGTGCACACAAAGCTGCTTATTGTTGCTGTCCCTACCTGAGCAGGCTGATAGACCTGTAAACCTGGGTCCTTCGAAGGTCACCTCATCCATCCCCAACCCTCTACACAGCATGTGCTAGGCAGCCTGGAGGGTGGGGAGGTATTCTTTTTACATTAAGATTCTCCCTGAGGAGAAAACTCTAGAAAACAGGAGCCACAATGCTTCGGGAAGAATCCAGGTTAGCTGAGGTGGATGCCTGACTATGGGAGAGATGAACGAGGGAGGTTTTCATTCCTTCAGAAGGGGTAGAGTATGCCTCAGCCCTGGGCCTGCCCCAGCACACACAGCCTCTCTGGAGGCAGGGCCCACAAGAAGGTCTGAAAGGCTACTTTGTCTGCCCTTGATAAGCATTCTAGAGAAAGACTGTGCAGCTGGGAACCCCAACCTGTCTCCTGGAATGTGGGCAGTGGAAAAGTCCCTCTCGGGGCCTCAGTGCCTATCATTAAGTCAGGTTTGGACATGGACAAATTCTGGCCCTGACTTAAGTGCCCTGAACTGGGTTGGGTAGAAACCAGAGATATACAGGCAGGACCTTGGGTGGCTGGAACTATAGAAGCAATTGCTCTGCCCTCCTCTTACTTCCTTCACCCCAACTCCAGCACCCAGGGGAATGGTCAAGGTGGGGCTGGGGTTGCCTGTGGAGCCAGGTCTCTTGATAGTTTGGTTCTCAGAATAGACCTCCTGCAGGCTCTCAAGGCAGGAGTCACTGATACCCAGAGCCTACCCACAAACCCAAAGCAGTGGGGAGCTCCCTACCTTCCAGGACAGGCTGCTTCAGGCAGGCCTGACTGTTGGGAAGTTCTTTCTCTTATTGAAATGAAACCTCCTTATCAGGCCTGAGAGCCACACAGACCATGTGTGTGCACCCTGTTCTGAAACATACTAGCAAATGGAATCAGGTGGTACCTCATACACTCACTGTGTCCTTTCCCACTTGTCTGCTCTCACTGATCCCTCCTCCTGGGGAAGGACCAATGCTTCAGAGCCCATCCACATGTCACCTCCCTCACTCATGGCTTCCTTAAGAGATGAGGCTGAGCCTGAGACAGAGCCCACATTACAGCCCCCTGTCTCTTAGTAAAGACAAGGCCCTGTGCTGCATGTGCTTTAGCTTCCCCCTTCTGTTCCTCTGCACCAATGTCCAGAGTTTAGGGACTGTGCCCCTGTCTTTGCAAAGTAGTTGGGAGGAGGCTCAGTAAACTAATATCTAGTGAGCACCACCTATGTGCCAGATGCAGTCCAGGCACTGGGGAGCCTGTGCCGATTAGGACCTGGTCCCTGCTCTGAAAGAGCTTGTGTGCAAGGCAGGAGACAGACAACAAATAAGTAGGCAGTGAAATATACAGGGAAATATACAGGGGTGCTGATTAAAGGTTATGAAGACAGCACCCAGGAGGAAGAGGCAAGAGAACTGCAACTCCCAGGCCCTCCTGGGCTATATAGCACGGCCTGGTGTCAAAAGTGAAAAAAAAAAAAAAAAAAAAGAAGAAGAAGAAAATACTTTGAAGAAACTAAAATGGAGCCTGAGGTCAGGGCTCAGTGTACATCTGGGGTCAGGGGTCAGTAAAGGAGACAGATGGAATAACTATACCAAGAGCAAAGCCAAAGATGAAGAGACCAGTGGGCAGTAGGTGAGGTGGCCTAGGCCTGCAGGCAGGACTGAGGCTCCAGGGGGAGAAGGGGTGGGGAGAGGAGGAGGGATCTACTAAGCTGATGACTCCAGGCCCTAATCTTGTGCCAGGCCCAGTCGGGTGGTGTGTGTAGGGGGAGGGGAGCACCCCTGCTGGGGTGTAATTTCACGCTGAAGGGCCTGATGGGGCGTCCCAGGGACTGATCCTTTCTGGATCAGAAAACTCACTTCCCTTTGTCACACGCAGGGCGATTAGCGACTTAACCCTTTGAGAGCTGGCTCAGAGCCAGCTCCACCCCACCTCACCTCCAGCCCCTTGGGGGGACCCAGCTCAGAGCCCTTTTCTTTCAGCTGAGCCAACTCCTAGACCCAGTTCTGTATTCAGCAAGGGAGGAGTTGTGACTGAGGAAATCCAGGGGATGGATTCTAAAACAGCTTCTGTCCATGTCCCTATTCCCAGGCATTCAACCCCTCTGGCCCTTACATCCCCCAGAAGAGTGAGCTGGTCATCCCCATCTGCAGGGCCCTCTTACAGTTCAGCTCAGGTGCTGTCTCCAGGAAGCCTGGGGTCCAGTCTTTCTCTGCCTGGCTCAATGGCTAGAAATCCCAATTCATAGCCTGCCCACATGTCTTGAGATGGGGAGCTCACTACCTCCCAGGCAACCAAGCCAGAACCTCCTATGCCCACTCCCACTGAGCTCTCATGGGGAGTGAGCATTGACTCCAGAGGCTAAGTCCTCTGAATGCTCACAAACCAAACCATGCCTCAGCACCATCCCAGAGACATCCGGGCCATTTTGTCCAATGGTGACGTGCCAGGACTTCTGGTCATCAGACTTAGGCCCCCTCTGCCCCTATAAATGCCCTCTTTTCTCACATTCTCTTCTCCGTGTGTCTCTATTGGAAGACCCACCAGCAAGTGGGCTCACCTCTGGCTCCGTTTGCCTGTACCCTGACCTTGCAAATGCCCTTGGCTCCTCCCCAGGCTAACTTCAGCATATCCAGGGCCTGTCTGAAGGCCCTGCTCTGCAGACGCTCCCCTTCAGAGACCCTCTAGGGTAGGGCAGAAGGGAAGGGACCAGGTTGGGCCTCATCTAAGCTCCCTGGGTCTCTAAAACCCCAGCCCCATTAAAAGAAAGCCCCTAAATGTTATTTACACTTCGGAGTCTTAAAAACCATTAACAAAAGCCACTTAATTCAATTATCTTCCTGGCTGGCTCGGTTCTCAGCACTGAGCACCAGACTCCTCTTGCCACCCCCTCCTTCTGCTCCCCCCACAGTCATTGTGTCAGGCTAATGAGGTAAACTGAAGCGAGCCCTGTCCCCCCTGACAGGTTTATGAGAATTTAATAAAGCGTGGCCGGGACCAAATGAGTTGCCTCAGCCTCCGAGAGCTCATTGTCTTCCGCGTCAGCGTTTTTTGACTCTAGCCAGCCCCTCCCCCGCCCTAGTTCTTGCCTGGTATGCCCCCCACCCCCGCCCTTGGTACCTCCCTAGGTGAGCCTGGGAGCTTGCTGGGTCCAGCCTAGGCAGAGCACCCAGGCTGATCCCTGGGGAGGACAGAAATTGAACTGGCCAGTGTGCCCCTGGGAGGTGCTATGCTGTCGTCTGTGGACCTCTTGCTGCTCACACATATCAGACTCCCAAAATATACGGAGACCTGGGGACTTCCTGTGCTGCTCTTTGCTCATGTGACATAGCCCCTGCCAACCTGAGGCTGCTTGGAGCATGATATACTTTTTCTTGCCTGTTTGGAGTGGCCAGCCAAAGTAAGCTCCCAGAGTGAGGGGGCTTCTCTCTCTGCTGGGCACAGAGTGGGGACATAGGTCCTCTATCATGGCCTAATCTCACTCTCTTCACTTGGAACACCATCTACTCCTCACATTTTCCCTGAAAGGTAAAAGGATGAAGCACAGCCCCATTTGCAGAAGAGATCAAGTTTCCAAGCCGGTTGGAGGCAGCTAGAATCCTGGATGGGTAACTACAAGACAGGAAGAAAGGCCCCATCCCTGGAGCTCCTCAGATGCCTTGAGAAGCCCAGCTGCCCTTCCTCTCATGTTCTGGACAGCCTAGAACCAGCCACGTTTGGCCTGATTTCTTGAGGATCCAAAGCCCAGGAGTTTCTGGATCATTCAGAGACCTAGAATTCCTTCTGTGCCCTATAAAAGTAGTTCCAAGAGTTACTTCCTTTGGGGGCTGAAGCTTGACCAAACTGGATGCTTATCTGCAAAGTCTTTATATCAATGGGGAAAGCAAGTTGTAAGGATCAAGGTTTAGTCTGTGATCATGATAAAAGTTCAATCTTTGTCAAGTGTCAGAGTTCAGGCTGGGAATACATTCAGGGTTCTATGACCAGGCTCAGGCTCTGAGCCTAACAAGTCAGGGCTCAGTGTGTGGGCCAGGGTCAGGGTTGTCTAGTCCCAAGGTCTGAATTTAGCTCATCTTAGTTTAGAATGAGAGCTAATATGTGTCCATAATCAAGGTTCAGTCTGGGTCTAGGTCAGAGTTCTATATAAAGGCCAGGGTTTAGCCTATGGACCAGGCTCAGAGAAATCTGTGATAAAGACCATGTTCAGTGTATGGACCAGGCAGGATCAGGGCTCAGAGTGTGACCAGGGTCAAGCTGAGTCTATGATCAGGATCAGAACTCAGTATGGACAGAGGTGAGGGCTCTGTTTATGACCAGACTCAGGACTTCACTGTGACCTTGATAAAGGATGAATCAATGTCCAGATCAAGGCTTCCTCTGCAGTGTTGGATTTTAGGAGTGGATGATTTAATAAGTAAATTTGTAAGACTTATCCACTCCGTACAACTCTCTTGCTCCCCTCATTCCTCAGGGCTTTGGCCTTCAGGAGAGGAAAGGGCAAAATTGTGCCATCTGGCTGGGCTGAACTGCTTCTCTGTCATGTGCCCAGGGTGCCCTCTGGTGGCAATCTCTAGCAGTGCCAGTTTCCTCAGGCTTGATCCACTTAACTTTTCTCTTACTTTTGGGAGACTGGCCCTCAGGCTGGCCCACTGATGCCCACCTGGCCAACTCTGCACTCTTGTGTCATCCCAGCCCCACCAAGAAGTACAACCCAGTAATCAGGGAATCCCTCACACACAGATGAGGAGCTTTTCTCACTTTTTGCCCAGTCTAGAATTATGCTAGACCCCTATTACTCTCAGCTATATGAAGAGATTCATAGCTTTTACTCACTTGCTCATTTGACAGATATAATTGAGCAACTACCTGTGCTAGGTAGGCCCTGAGGGTATAGTAGTGAGCAAGACAGAAGTCCCAACCTCTTGGAGCCCACATTCCACTTACTTCTCCTGCATCCCCAATTCCTAGTTCACAGCCCTCTTCAGAAAGACACTGACATCAGCAGAGGGTTGGGTGAGACTCGGAATTGGGCACCTTAGGGTCCTTCCCCTCCCCCTTCACCTACCCTAGGTTGGTGGTTCTCTACCTTCACCTTACCTCACATACCTCATCTGGCCTCACAGTTTAACCACCCACCTGCATTCCAGGACCCTCTCCACTTTCTAGAACTCAGGGTTCTGGCCCCAGCTCTTTCAGGGCAGCTCACCTGGGCTAACTGTTCCTTGAGTTTCCTCCAGAACCTGATCCTCCACTGAATACCCAGGTGCTCAGGCCAAAATGCTACCACTTCTTCCCAGAATCTTTTCTTTCCCTCCCCCAAGAAATCCAACAAAGTGACCTGTCCCATTTACCTCAGAAATGAGTACAGACTGCTGGGCATGGTGGCACATGCCTGTAATCCCAGGGTCTTGGGAGGTGGAGGCAGGAGGGTTACAAGTTTGCAAGTTTGAGACCAGAGGCAGTCTGTGTAACTTAGCAAGACCCTGTCTCAAAAAAAAAAAAAAAAAAAGTAAAAAAATGGGCTGGGGATGTGGCTCAGTGGTCCAGCACTTGCAAAGCATGCAGGCACCAGGCCTTGGGTTCAATCCCCAGTACCACAAAAAAAAAAAAAAAAAAAAAAAAAAAAAAAAAAAAAAAAAAAAAAAAAAAAAAAAAAGAAAGAAAAAGAAATGAGTGCAGACTTTGTCTGCTCCACAGTGACCACTCTAGTCCCAGCCCCCTGCACATCGCTCTGCAGTAATGTCCTAACCTGCCCTATTGCTTTCCCTTTTGCCCCTCAACACTCTATTTTCCACACAGCAGGCAAAGTGATCTTTACAATCATAAATCAGATCATGTCACTTCCCTGCTTAAAACCCTCCAGTCACTCCTATCTCACTGAGAATAAAACCCCAACTCCTCACTCCAGTTTACTAAGCTTGCCATGAGCTGAGCTATATCCACCTCTCTACCTCTGCAGTTTCACACCACCTCTCTCTATATATCTCTTCTTTCTTGTTCTGACATACAGAGGCCAAGTTCATGCTTACTTTAGGGCTTTTGCACTAGCTATTTCCTGAGCTTGAAATATTCTTGCTCTAGCCCTTTGCATGGCTGACTGTTGTCATTTAGAGCTCAGCTTAAATGTCACTTTGAGACCCTGCCTTAAAGAAAATTTAAAAAGGGGATGGGAGTACAGCTCAGTGGTAGAGCACTTGTGTAGCTGTCAGAGAAGACCTCCATAACTCACTAAGACCCTCTTTCACATCTTTCCATTGTGATTTCCTACACAGGACACTAACTCATGCCATTTGGTCTTGTTGGCTTACTTCTTTACTCTCTGTCTCCCCAGGTTGAATGTGAGCTCCATCAGAGCTTGTTCACACTGTATTCCAAGTGCTCAGCATATAGCAGGGATCAGGAACTTCTGTTGAACTAATTAGTAGAAATTGTTTCTAAGCCTAGTGCGGTGGTGCATGCCTATAATCTAAGTGACTCAGGAGGCAGAGGCAGAAGGATCCCAAGTTTGAGGGCAGAAACAGCCTGTGTAACTTAGAGAGACACTGCCTCAAAATAAGAAATAAAAAATGGGCTGAGAGTACATCCCAGTGCAGAGTACTTGCAAAGTATATGCAAGGCCCTGGGTTCAACCCCTAAGTACCACAAACAAAACAAAACAAAACAAAACAAAACTGTTTCTAAGTGGCTATCTTCTGCTTCCTCTAGTGCGAAAAGTGGGAAGGGAGCCTTAGGTCCTGACCCCTTTACAGGCTCCATTGCCCAGGCCACCAGGAGTTCCATCTAGGAGGCAGAGCTTCCTGTACCTTCCCAGAGTGCTCGATGGCAAGCCCTGAAGAGCATCCATCCTTTCAGAAGAACCAGCTCTGCGTCCTCCACTTTAGCTCTACACCTCTGAGGACAGGTCCTGGATCATTGGTTCTCAGACTCCAGGGCTCATCAAGGGCCCTTTGCAGTGTCCCTGCAGAAGTTGCCAGGTCCTGCTCCAATTCAACATCAGACAGCTTGCTGCCTCTGTTCTGTCAGAATTGTCTTCACCTTCAAGAGAAATGGCCTCCCCAGGGGCTCCCCAGGGAGCACTTGTGAGAGGCCTGCAGAGGTATGGGGACAGGGCATGTCCTCCAGCCCTACTATGTGGAAGAGAGTGGAGCTGTTTCATATCTTATGGGCTGTCCTGCCCTCCAAGGGGCTGCCCCATAGCTCTCACCTGGGAAGCCGTGTGAGGGAAGAAGTTCCTGGTGTGGCAGGCCTGGAGAGATGGGATAGTGCTTTGCTGGAGGTGCCAGTGGGCCCTGGGACACTGGGTGGAGAGATGCTCTCCAGCTGTGCCTGAGGAGAAGGAAGGGCACAGATGAGACAAATGATGATGTTTGGCTAGAGGTGGCAGGAAGGGACTCAAGGGAGCCAATGTCCCCCTTCCTTTCCTGCTTCTCTCCCATCCTACTCACACAGCTTTGGTCGATCCGTTGATCCAGTGGCTCACTGCCCTGAATCCTTATCTGACATTCACTCTTCCTCCCCAGCAGCTGATCCAGATAAGATATGGAATCCTCTTGTGGGGGAAGAATAGGAAAGAACCCTGGCAGTGACTCCAGGCAGCTGTCAGCAGGTGGGAGAGGGGTTGGGGCTGGGCCCAGTATTGCCGGGGTGAATCTGGGTGTCTTCTAAGGAGGTGCTCGGAGAAAGGTGGTCCAGATCATATCCCAAAACAGCATCAGTGGTGGTCTCTCTCACTGTCTACCTACCAAGGTAGCAGGTACCATCTGAGACTACAGACAGATGACCCACAAGAGAAAGGCCAGGCCTGGGCAGGTGGCCTTCTCCCTGTCCCTGTATACATACACATACGAGCACAAACACACACATACATGTGCACACATAGTAGGTGTGAGGAGGTGCTCTGAGAAGAGGGCATTGGCTTCAGGGGCTGGGTGCTTCAAAGGTAAAGCCTCATTGACCCATGAAAACTAATGGGGATGACCCACTCAGCACCTGCTGACAGATTTGCTCTCCTCCAAGTCCATGGGAGTGGGTAAGGGCAGGAGACGACAGAGTAGCAGAGCAAGGAAGACAGAACCTCGGGCTCCTGGGAAGTACCAGGACCATGGCAGAAGATCAGCAGAGCCCACCTTGGAAAGAGAAAGGGTGGGATATAGTGGTGCACCCCTCTAATCCCAGCAACTCAGGAGGCTGAGGAAGGAGGATTTCATAAGTTAAAGGACAGAGGCAGCCTAAACACCTCAGTGAGACCCTGCCTCAAAGAAAATTTAAAAAGGGGCTGGGGGTACAGCTCAGTGGTAGAGCACTTGTGTAGCATGCACAATGTCCTTGGCTCAACCTCCTAGTAGTACTGTGGAGTGGGGGAAGAAAGAAGGAAAGAAAGAGAGAGAAAGAAAGAAAGAGAGAAAGAGAGGAAGGAAGGAAGGAGAGAGGAAAAGAGGGAGACGGTGGTGGTGGTGGGTGGTGGTGGTGAGTTGATGAAGACCAGGGTAGACGGCAGGAGCCATGGCCCCCAAGGGGTGATGGGACAGCATTTGACACTATCAATCTTGCTTGGGGCCTTGCAGGGAGAGAGGGGCTGGCTTAGTGTTGCAGAATCCCCCCCCCCCCAGTCCCTTGTTCTCTTGTTCTTTGTGCAAGGCAGCTCCCTCCTGTTCCTCTATCAGATGCATTTACCCACCAGGATATACTACAGGCTGGGCCCAAGCTCTGCAAGCCCAGCCAGCCTGGGAGAAAGGTATGGGCTTTGCAAGGATGCAGGAGCCCTTCTCTCCTCACCATCCCAGTGGGGTGGCCCCTCCCTCAAAATCCCCCCCCCCACTCCCACATGCATGGTGATGTCTGACAGTTACCCAAACACTCCTCATCTCTTACCAGAGTCAGGGAATCACACCCCTAGTTGTACCCCTACATTGATCCTGCCCCTCATCTGACACACCTGTTCCCAGATATCCCTAGTCACACGTGGTCTCAGAGACTTATTTTGTTCCCAGTCATACTTGTGGCCTCTGGGGCTCTGTTCTGGGTCTCCAAGAAAGGCTGGTGCTAGGATGCTGAAGCTGTTGACCACAGGTTGGCAGGACTCCAGAACCCAGGTGCTCAGCCAGGGGGCCCACAGTCAGCCCCTCCCACCTAGTACACCACAGACCACTGACTCCAAAGGGGCTTTATTGAGGGTTGAGGCACAGTGGGAAGCCATGGTGTGGCACAGTCATGGTGGCCAAGCTGCTGACAGTGAAGATCGCATTGGGCCCTTTGAGGTTGGAGAAGGCCCACTAAAGCCCTAGCCTCAGCTCCCACATTTCACAACGACTGGGGTGTGCTCAACCCAGCTCTACCCTAGGAACCATCCTGGCTGAAGTCAGAACCCCTCTTCCCAAATTAATTCTAAAGGTCATGTTGGGGTAGGAACAAGGGAGGGAGGAATAGAAGGGGGGCTAGAGGCTTCTCACAGTGCTCAGGAAGGACCCTGCTGACCTTCCTCCCTTCTTCCTTCCTCCTGTCCCCAGGAGCCTCAGAGTGGATGCTTCTTCCTCCACAGTGTCCAAATGCCATGTGGGGGATGGACAGAGTCAAGTTCCAAGGTCCTGGGCCCAATCCCATCAAAGCCCAGTTTCATCACAGCCAGGATGGAGAGTAAGGTGAACTGCAGCCCACAGACCCCACCTATGAGGCCAGGGCTCTGTTCCCTTCTTAGGGTATGAGCCTCCATCCCATCCCACACTCTCCCCTCCAGAAGTTCTGAAGATGGGACAGACAACACCATCTATCCAGCAGCAGACCTTGTAAATTTTTTGTCTTCTAGTTTTTGCTGAAGTGGCACTGTATGGAGAGAACCCAGACGGGTGAGTCAGGCCAGAGCTCTGGCTCGCTAGAAGGCGGCCTGCTCTCTGGGAAGGTTGAGCTGGACCCCTTCGCTGCGTGGCACATACACCGCTGCGGGCGTGGGTGCGTCCAGGGCGAAGAGGCTGGGGCCCGGGCTAGAGCGGCCCGAGGATGCGGTGGAGGCAGCGGGGCTGAGCTGTACTGCTGTGGTATCCTGCGCGGTGCGCTCACTGCTCTCCATCTCCAGCGCCACAGGCCCGGTGCGCCTGCCGCCCTGGCCCAGGCCCGCCCCTGCCACGGAGCACGCGCGGGTCGCTGGGCCCCGGCGGCTACAGATGCAGCAGGCAGCGAAGAAGCCCAGCGCCAGCAAGAGCAGCGTCGGTCCTACGACCAGTGGCGCGTTGTGCCAGGGCAGGAAGGAGGCGAAGGCGCCCACCAGCGTCACGTTCACGCCCGCCAGCAGTACGCACAGACCACAGGCGCAACACAGCGCAGGTGATGGCAGGCTGGGCAGCCGGCCCTGAGCGCGGACCGCCGGCGCCGGGGCCTGGGGTTCCTTGCTTTTCTTAGCTGGCAGCATCGGCCTGAACAAGCTAGGCACACTTCAAGCTCCCTTCTGCCACCCTTGAACAGCCCACATGACAGGGAAGAGCTCGCGGTGGTCCTGCGGACACACAAGAAGAGGATGGGTTAGGGAGGTATCTCAGTTTCCAACCCGGGCCCAGTTCTATGGCTACATTCACTGCTGGGGAGTGCAGGAGTCATCTTGGGCAGCCAGCCTCCTGTATCTGCCTCTGGGAAACAACCCACCCCATATTTGAAAAGTCTGCCTATGTTATCATTCAGACCCTGGAGTCTGTCACTGCTAATCTTGCCACCAACCTTCCCTCCCCACTCCCTTGGTCCTCCACTTCTTTTCTAGCAACCCTTCCTGGGCTAATTAAGAAAGTGAATATCTATAAAGTGCTCGGGAGGATGCTTATTAAGTGATAGTTGTCACCATCCTCAATAGTCCTAATTAGACAGTGGTTGACAGCTTTTGGCTTCTAGTTGCCCTCCCAAGTGGAAGAGGCCTGTGGAACATGGGGCCTAGCCCCTCTTTGCTCAGATGAAGAAACTGAAGCTCAGAGAAGTCTAGCAATTTACCCAGGACTGGACCTACATGACCTACTGTCTGCTTCGGCTCTGGCAGGCATAGCAGTGACATTAATTTCCATGAATATCATATGAAGTTCTGTTGTGAGTGGCTATGTGAGAGTGAGGAGCTCCTGATGTTTAGGATGTCTAGCAAGTGGGGGAAGCCCCCATATGAACTGGGCCCCTGGCCATTTCTAGGTGGTGCATTCTATTAGATTCCAGGCCTACCTCTATTCCACCACCTAGGATTGTACAGTTGGACTTGGATTCATAAACCCAATCAATGGATGCTAGAATTCTGGAAATGCATGCATGAGCAAGAGTAATATGATCAGAGTCTAGGGATTATGACTTCTATTTGAGAATTCTGTCCTATAACATGAAATCACAGATACCAAGGCTCTGAATGGATGGGATCATAGCTTATGAGCTGTGTTAGAATTGTGAAACAATGTCAGAAAAGGCCCTGAGTGGGGAGGGGAGCAATCAGATGATACCAGCGGTGGGAGCAGAGTGTGCAGGGTGAGGAACAGGGAGAATGATCTGGCCAAGTGGCCAAGTGTCCTGTTCTCAGTGTGACCACTTGAATGTGATAGGGCCATTAAGAGAACCAGTCTCATAGGAGATAGTGATAATTAAATGCTTTAAGCTAAAAATAAAGTGCTTAAAACAGTGTTTAATAAATGTTAGCCATGTCCTTGGGTGGTCAACAAAGAAGGGAGCTATAAAGTCCTGTGAGCAGTTGGTCATGTCAAGTCTAGAATCAGAAGAGTGGTCAGTCTTCCAGGTGGAAGTGCCTTCCTGCTCATTGGGGTTGGAGAAAACTTGAAGACAAAATGAGTGAAGATGAAGGCTAGTATCAGGAATGGGCAGCTCAGATCCTTTACATGGGTTAGACTCAGCTTGGCCCAAGAGGGTCACAGGGCCTGAAGCCCTCTAGGCTTGTCCAGATCAGACGACTCAAGGGCTCCCTTTCCTGGTGCTATGCTGAGAGATGACAGTTCTGCTGGGACTTACTCCAGCCAGAATCACCTTGCTGCCACATCAAGCTGGCAGAAGTCAGAAATCCCCCCAAAAAATACATTGACTCTTGAGAGCATCTGTAAACCAAAGATTCCTCAGGAAGCTTCACACTTCATGAACCAACCTGCAGCTGCTGGTTCTGCCAGGAAATCACTATAGGGATACAACAGTTTACAGTTTGCACAGAAGTTTTACATACTTATCACTGAATCCCCACAGCTGCTTGATACTTTCTGATCACCGCATCTTACAAGTGTGGAAACTGAGGCTCAGAGAGGGAGGTGGATTGGGGTTTTGGTGGCTGGACTAAAAAGAAGAAAAGATAGCCTGAGATCACAGTTAGAGAACAGATGATCTGGTTTACACATACACAATCTTGCTTCATTTTAAAGAGGAGGGTTTGATCCTCAGGAGGGTTGTGGGGTTCTCAGATCTTCCTCTTTCAAGTCCCTGCCTTGCTTCATGTATCAATATCTGACATCATCTGGCAAAGGTGGAATCTTCCTTCCTGGGGAGAAGGCTAAGTTTGAGGCTGACTGAGCAGCTCCTGGTAGAGGGGCTGGAGCCTGGTCCTTCATCTCATTTCACATCAGATTTGAAAAATAATATTGGACAAGGGAGGCCCTCGGTGTGTGGAGTATCCAAGGATCTCATTTCTTTTCCCTTGTAGGGAAGCTTGTCTTTGGGTTTCAGCAGCTTTATTATGATATATCTGGGTATGGCTTCCTTTGTGTTTATCCTTTTTGGGGTTTCTGGTGCTTGTACAATCTGTGATTTGATGCCTACCCCCTCAGTTTTAAAAAAATTTTAGCCGTTCTTTTTCCTTATTCTCTCTTTCCTCTCCTGGCACTCTAATTGCACATATGTTCAATCTTTTCATATTGTCCCACATGCCTCTACATTCTATTCTATATTTCCCAACCTTTCCCCTATTCTGTCTCAGTTTGGATAATTTTCTATTTATTTATCAACTATTTCCCTAGTCGGGCTGGGATTTAGCTCAGTTGGTAGAGTGCTGTGCTGCAGTCTCTGAGGTCCCGAGTTCAATTCCCAGCACCACAAAAATGGGAGAAGGGCCTGGCAATCCACTCCCAAGGCAATCCCGAAACAGCCATTAAAAACTGACTATGAGTCAGATACCGACTCGACGGCACCTAACAACAACAACATTTCCCTCGTCCTCCCTTCACATATGTTTTCCCCACTGCTAAATCCATCTATTGAATTCTTAATTTCAGGAATGAATTTTTGGCTCTAGAGTTTCCATCAAGTCTTTTTTTATAGATTCCAGTTTTTTATTGAAATATTCTCTCTTGTTATCAATTTTCTTGACAGCATTAAGCCCTTTAAAGTCTATGTCTGAAAACTCTTATCTGGATCTCTCATGAGTTTGTTTCTATTGTCTATTTTATTGCTATTGATTTTTGGTCATTTGGTCTTTTCTCCTGGAATGCTAGATGATAATTGTGTGTGTGTGTGTGTGTGTGTGTGTGTGTGTGTGTGTGTGTGTCCGGGATCAAACCCAGGCCTTTGTGTATGCTAATCATTCACTCTACCACTAGCCACAGCCAAATCTCCACATAATTATTAAACATCTAGCATTATGCACAAAAAATTGTAGAGACATCATGAGGCTCTAGATGATGTTATCTTCCTCCACAGAGGATTTACCTGTGTTTCCCACAAGTAGCCTAAGAAGCCATAGGCCACCCTAACCCAATCTGGGATTGCTCTGATTAGAAACCTTGTCCCAGTCTTCCAGAGTCTAGTCTATATCTGCTTAGCCATTGCTCCTAGAATGTAGCCCTTTGGGCCACTCAACTAAAAGCTGGAGGAGGGCTGAGGTAGGTGATAAGCATTTGTATAGCATGTGCAAGCTCCTGGGTTTGATCCCTAGCTCTTCCCTTTGTAGGGCTGGGATTTATCTCAATTGGTAGAGCACCACTCTGCAGTCTCTGAAGTCCCAGGTTCAAGCCCCAGCACAGCAAAATGAGAGAAAGATGTGGCAATCCACTCCTGAGGCAATCCTGAAATAATCAGCCATTGAAAACCCTACAAGGGTCTCTATGAGTTGGATACCTAACAACAACAACTTCCCTTTGTAAGCCCTCAATTCCGATTATGACTCCACAATCCTGCTGTCTCCAACAAATTTAGAAAATGCCTTAAGAGAAAAAGTGAAACCAAATATTACCTCTCTTTCCATCATTTTGGTTACCTCAAGTCCTATTGCCTTCATAGCTCTATTGTGCCTTAAAACAGATTTCTTTCCTCCCCCTCCTCCCTTTTGTGGTACTGGGAGGTTGAACCCAGGACTTCAACAAGCTTTGCAAGCTCTCTACCACTGAACTGCACCCCCTAGGCTATTTTTTACTTTTTTAAAATTTTGAGTCAGGGTCTGGCTAAATTATTCGGGCTGCCTCTGGCCTCGAACTTGTGATCCTCCTGCCTCTACCTCCCTAGTTACTGGGATTATTACAGTGTATACCACTATACTTGGCCTTAAACAGATTCCTTAAATGTTCAATCTAGCATTTTTAGTTATTCTCAACAGTGAGTTGGTCTGATTCAAGTTAGTCTGTCATAGCCCAAAACAGAATTCTAGATGAGACTCTGAAATTTCTACTTTCAGACTGATAACTAACATTTGTGCTTTGTAATAATATCTCAGTTAATTTTTGCAGCATAAAATTAAGTGTTACAACTATACCCCCATTTTATAGATGAGGAAATTGAAGCACAGAAAAATTAAGTAAGACTCAGCTGGGATTACAGGCATGTGACACTACCCCCAGCAAGCAAATCCTCTATCTACAGATGGGAAAAACTGAGGCTTGAAGTGGGAAAGGTCATAGAGGGAGTCTTTGTCAGTTCAGAACAGAACCATACCTCTTCCATTCCAGCCAGGGGTCTGAACAGTGACATCAGCTGCCTATGACCCTTCACTGCTGCCTTGGCCAGGAAGGCCTTGTGGTCTCTGCTTGGGAGTCCAGTTTCAAAGTAGTTTGGGGGTTGGGAAGGCCCTCAGGGGTGGGCCTCAGATGACCTGGGTTTTGGATTTTGAGCTGGTTGGGCAACATGGAAGAGCTGGGGCCCCTCTCTGGGCCTCAGCTGTCTGACCATAAATAAATAAATAACTGGAATTGGATTACTGTCCCAGAACTGAGGTTCCAAATCAACCTGCTGACCCACCCCTGCTATAAGGTTTATGAAGGTAGAATTGGGGACCTGTTCAGAAACTACTGTCAAAATATCAAAAAGTGTCATAGAAATGGTACTTTGATCTGTAATATGGTTGTATATGTTCATTGTTCCAAATCCTTTGCTTTGGGCTGGATGAAGTTATTTCCCAAGGAAGTCACTGCTGCATAGGGGTTCCCGATTGGAGGGGCAAAGCATGCACATTGAGCACTTTGCTAAGCACTTTTCCTATGGTAGTTAACATGTTTAATCTGAACCACAACTCAGTCACACTCCTAGCCATAGTGAGGAAACTGAGGCTCAAAGAGGTGAAGGTACATTTCCTGGTTTACTTGGCTGTTATGGGGAAAACTGAGGTTTGAACCAGTTCCATCAGTTTGAAAAGTCCACATTTCTCCTACAACAGAATTGCTGTTTACTGCAAAGTGTGAAATATTTGCTAATTAAAAGAGTATAGCCATTGATTATAACTGTCCAGGTAATCATCACAAAGCTTGGGAGTGGTCCTCAGTAGATGGAGGCAAGAGCCCCTGAGAGGGTGTTTCCCACCAGAAGACCCTGCAGGTCAGCCTGCCTCACTCCTCAGTCCATGGTTCTGGTATGTTTGTGCTACACAAGAGCAGGTGCCAGGCTTCATGGTCTCAAATTCCTGCTCCAAGGCCCCAAGAGCCTCTGGGTAAGGGGATTGGGGATCTAGTAAAGACATCAGTCACTGGCCCGTGGTCCCTGTCCTCCATAAGAGACCTGGCCTCTCATGTGCTCAGTTGGAGCCCTTTGCTCCTCACTGGGAACTCTCAGTTCCCTTTCAGTCCCTGAAGTCTGGAGCAGCCCTCTCCATTGGGATCCCAGCCCCTGTTCCCTCTATCCCCAACTCCAGCCTCATCCTCAGGGAACCTCCCACATCAATATTACTCATTGCCTACTGGGGCCTGTTATTCACTATCCTGCAAGCTCTCAGCTTCTGCCAACTGAATTCTGCCTTCCCAGAGCCCAGAGAGCCACTGTCACTCCACCCCTGCCAATCATGGCCCCTCCCCACCCAGGCACATGGGAGCATGTACACACACACACACACACACACACACACACACACACACACACACGCAAATTCCCTGACCCAGAAGTAAGGTTTAAGGATGAAGCCTGAAGGTCTGGCTTTCCAGCCCCTCCGCCTGACTCTGGGGCCCCATCATCCTCATCCCAGAGTCATGTGTACACAAGCACACTGAGAGCAGTGACCCCTGGGAGCAGTGGTGGGGTAGAAGCTCTGCTTCAGTTGCTCTAATGGCATTCTCCCACTTACAGTGGGTCCCCATTCCTCTAGCCAGCAAGCACACATGATGCCCCTCATGGGGCTGTTTCACTCTTGCTATTGGAGATGTGGGAGTCTAGTCTGGAAGGTCTGTGTGGCTCTGGCTTCCGGCATAGCAGAGGCCCTACTAACACAGGTCTTGGCAGCCTTCTCTGCAGCAATCACAATCCTGTGTCCATTAGACCAACATCTGCGTCCATCCAGAGAAGGGTGACCCACTGCCCTGGGCCTTTTGCTACCTTCCAGTTTTTCCTGATGTTCTCAGGCCTGTCCCCAGCCCCAAGTCAGGGCCATATGCATGGGCAAACTGGGATTGCCAGCCTCAGTCTGAGCCTCTGCCTCCACCCCCAGCAAGTGAGCTGCTTGGAGCAGCAGGAAGGGTTGAGGGCAGGGACTTCAGACTGCCGGAGGGGAACTGTCCTTCCTTCCACCTCCTTTCAAGGCTGTGGGACTAGCTCCACTCCCATGGCCCCACCCACCCCAGTGCAAGTGCTACCTCCCCAAGGCACTGCTGTACCTTTTTTTTTTTTTTTTTTTTTTTTTTTTTTTTTTTTTTTTTTTTTTTGCAGTACTTGGGGGTTGAACCTGGGGCCCTGCATATACTTTGCAAGTGCTCTACCATTGGGCTGCACCCGCTAACCCCCATTTTTATTTGTTACCTTCAGACAGAGTCTCACTATGTTATGCAGGCTGTCTCTGGCCTCAAACCTGCAATCCTCTTGCCTCCAGCAGTCCCGAGGACTGCTGTATCTTGTGTACAGTCCTCCTGATCCTCACCCTCTTAGTTCTTTGACTCCCCATCTCCTCCTTCTCACCTAAGCTACTCTCCCCCTCAGTCCCTCAGGACCTTAATACCCTTGATATTACCCTGAACCAGTCCACCTCTGAGAAATTCCACACCCTGGTCTTCACTATATCCCACTGTTATCACTCTATGGACCTTTGGGCAGCATCCATTTTGGCCCAACACTGTTCCCTGCTGCTATGGTTTGTATATGGCTTGTCCCTTCCCAAACTCAGGTGGAAATTTGATTTCATTGTGGTGGTGTTGGGAGGTAGGGTCTCTAAGAGGTAATTAGGTCATTAAGAGGGATTAATGCCTTTCTCATGGGACTGGATTAATTTTTTAGGTGATGAGTGATTTCTCATTCTTGGGGGACTAGGTTACTCACTGTAGGAATTCATTGTTTAAATTGAGTCTGCCCCTTCCATTTTGTCTTTTTTGCCCATGCCCACTTGCCCTTCTGCCATCAGCTGAAGCAGCACAAAGCTGTCACCAGAAGCCAGGCAAATGCCATCACTCTGCTCTTAGGCTTCCTAGCCTCCAGAATGGTGACCTTAATAAACTTCTTTCCTTTATAAATTACCCAGTCTCAGGTATTCTGTCATAGCAACAGAAAATAGACTAAGACATAAGCCCCTTATATATGTTAACTCATTTAAGCCCATAACAACCCTAAGCCCATGCTGGCAACCCTAATGCCATCTCTATTTGACAGACAGGGAAATAGAGGCTCAGAGGGGTTAAATTATTTGAGGGTCCTGAGGGGCTGAGGGGGAGAGTAGCTAAGGTGAGAAGGAGGAGGTGGGGAGTCAAAGACGTGACAGTAATACATGGCAGAGTCAGGATTAAAATCTAGCTATGTTTCCTAAATTTATAGTTTCTTTTAAATCTGTATGAACCTGAACCCTGGGAAGTGATAGGAATGCACACTGCCTCTGGCTGTAACTGTTCTCTGATCACATGCAATTCTCTAGAACCCCACGCTTTCTCCCTGTCCCTCTTGCCTCAATTTCTTTCTGCCTCCATCTGAGGTACCACTCTCACTGACTTCAGTTTTTCTTTTTGACTTAACATGTCCCTTTGTTCCTCTGCCAAAGCTGCCCAGCAAAGTCTCAGCCTCGCCTCTGCCCAGCTTCCTGCCTTCTAAGTCTTTACCCAAACTGGTAAGGCTGGGAGGAGAGAAGAAGGCAGGCTGAGCAGTGCAGGCCCTGTGTGCATTTGGGGCTCTGGCTTCACTGGGGCCCTCGAGACTCCTGGGAAACCTTCCTTCCTGAGCTCACCAACTCCTCCCACCCCCACAAACCAGACTGCACCTCCACTTGAGAGCACCCAAGCCCATCCCATCTTAAAACGAAACCCTCTCTCCAACCCCAACAGTGGTCTCCAGTTAGCATTCTCTCCCCTTCTGGAAAGCACTGTTCACACTCTGTTCTTCACCTCCTTCTCAAGTGCCATCCACTACAGTCTAGTTTCTGCCCCATCCTTCCCCTGTCTCTGTGTTCACCAAGGCCACTAGCTGACTCCTCGTCCCTGAGTTCAATGAGCACTGTTCCTTCTTTGGCCCCCACCTGGGCCTGCTGAGCCCTGCTGACTGGGAACACTCTGCCTCTGGGACATAGGTTTCTTCAAGTCTGTCATCTCCCACCAAGCCCACACCCTCAGCCAGAACACCCAGGCTTTGCCCTGGCCTCTCCTTCTCCCACAGGCTTCCCTCTACATATTTCAGCCCATCGCAGGGCACTGTGGATCCTCCTGCCAAGGGTCTGTCAAGTCCATCCCTTCCTCTCTGGTCTCACTGCTGACCCTGCTCTCCTCTACCCCACCGCACGGTTAAGATCCTTCCCCACTGCTGCTGCCCCAGCCCTGTCTCCTCCAGGTGTCCTCTTAATTCTCCTCTAGTGGAGCTGAGCTCACCAATTTTGGTGAGCTAAATGCCCAGGTGTGGTGAGCCAGGCTCAGTAGGTGCAGTGGAGTGCAGTCCTCTGTGCAAACCCCAGAGTCACTTTACCTTCAGCTGGCTGCCCCAGATGTACCTTCCTGTACTGTTGGGATGCTTCTTCCTTTGTCCTTCCCTCCCTCCCATTCTGCCCACTCCCAAGTCACAGCTCCAAAATTCCTGACATCCTCCAGGCACTGGGCCTCCTGTGTCCAGTTCTGCGTGCCCCAACCAGCTTGAGGACCAGGGCTGAGGACCAGGATCACATCACCTTGCTTGTTGCTGTTCCCCACAGTGGGGGGCCTTCCTTTCCCCTGTGCCCAGTGAATATTGGTTAAATGAATGGTGAAAGAGGCATTCATCAGGCCACCAAGGCTGGTGCTCTGCCTTCCTGGCTTCACTTGGGTCTTGGGTTTGAAGTTTCTGGGTGCACACTTCTCTCTGCTTCCCTCTCACTTTGGGGCTGGGATTGGGTGTGGAGAGTGGAGAGGGGTTCTATCACAGATAAGAGCAGGAGGGCTCAGGTAGAGCTGAGGGGACCCAAGGCAGCCAGTCCAGAGTATGTCTCCCTTTCTATATCCCTCTTTGTCTTACCTGTGTCTTCTCAAGGCCGCAGGTCCCTGTCGCCTTGTCTGGGCACCACTGCTTTTCCCTGGAGTTCAGGGCTGAGCAGAATATCTCCTCCATTCGTTAAAGCGGCCCCCTCCTCAGCCTTCATCCTCCCTCCAACCTCCCTCAACTCCTGCACCCTTCACTTGCCTGATCCGGTGAGCAGATTCTCCCCTGATTACCTAATCAGGTACCTGGCTGATCCCTAAACGCAGGAGGCCCCGGGGAGCGCCCAGGGTCTGCCTGGTCAGCCACTCACAGACTTCAAAGGGCTGGCCGGACGCACGGGTAGAGGGGCGCGGCGGAATGGCCCCTGGCCAAGCGATTGGGTGAGCCAAGATTCGCCAACGCTGGGAAGGGACTCCGGGAGGCTGGGCACGCTGGGCTCTGGGCTCCCGGCCCCTGCGCAGAGCCGAGAGGCGCAGCCCAGCTTCGCTAGGCTCCAGTGGAGCAGCCCCGGCCGCTGCGGCCACTGCGGGAGGGAGGGAGGGGCGGCGCGCGGGACGCGGACGGCAGAGCGGGACCGCGCTGGCCACCAGCCACCTCCAGCCGTCTGGAGCCCCTTTTCCTGCGTGGGCGGCCGACCTCTGCCCCTGCAGCCCCAGACAAGCTGCGATCCACCAGGTACCTCCCACCTACTGCTCGGTGCGTCCTTCTCTTGGCTCGTCAGGTTCGTGGCTCGCCGGCACCCCAGTGGATAACTCCCGTCCGCCCACACCGTCTCGACGGCACTTGCCCCAAGCCCGGTGTGGATACAGTGCAACTCCCTCCCAGGCGGCCCAACCTTCAGCCTCCAACCCGTTCTCCGCCCATTCCGCCCTGCAGCAGCCCGGGCTCTGTGGGTGGCAGCGAGAGTTTTTCAGGAATGGGGCTTGTTTTCAGCACCCCTCCCCCAATCCCGCCATCATTTCTGCGTGCCAGGAAGACGTGTGGCCGCGTGTCCCAATGCGGGTGGCTGGCTCCTGGTAAGATTTTGCCCGAGCATGGAGCGAGCATTTGGGTGAAGGATGGGGAGGGTGTGCTAGACCAAGAACCCAGCTCCAGGTTGAGGGAAGCCTGGGTGGGAATCTAAGTCCAGGAAAAGTTCAGGGGAGAGTGCATCTCCGCCCACCTCTCTGCTTCATCCACGCATCCATTCCCTACCCCACCTGAAAGTGTCCATATTCTAGGCAACCTGCCTCCTGACTGTGGCCCAGTGAGGAGGTGCTGCAGCCACCCTCCATTTGCAGATGAGGAAAGCCAGGCTCAAGGCCCCCAGCTCCTTGGCCCAGGCCCTGTGGGCCAGAAGAGGGTGTGAGTCTGATTTTCACCTGGCAGCCAGAGCAGGCCTCCAGGTTGGCCTGGTAAGGGATGTGACTTCAAGGGACTGCCTGGAACATTGGTGTGTTCTCAGCACACAGCCCAGGCAGGGCCAGAAAAGGCATGGCCTAGTTGTCTGATGAGGACTATTGAACAGACTGTTGGAAAAGCTGGGTCCCTGTCCCCCCACCTCCCACCCCACCATTCCACACTCTGGAGGGTTCTTCTGTTGCTGCTGAGAGATGACAAGACACTTCCTCCAAACACTTCCTAGCATACCAGCCCTGCCAGCTTGGCCCCACCTGCCCACTTCTCAAAGCAGAGAAAGGGAGAGAAGGCAGGTGCCTCACAGGGACAGGTACCTCCTGGGGTGAAGGGCAAAGGGTAAGGGGGTTGGAGATATCCCTGGGGAGGTTGCAGCTGGTCATCCAGTTGCACTGGAGGGAAGGAGGTTTCCCAAAGCAGGGAAAAAGTGGAGAACCAGAGGCCCAAGCCTCAAGAACTCCTACCCAGCTTCAAGGGTCCTTTGAACACACTACTCGGCCCTTGAATGAATGTAGCTCTTGCTTTTTTATGTATTCATTCCTTAGTTTATTCCACCCTGCTCCCAGCACCTCTCTGTGCCTGGCACTGCCAGGCGTTGGAGATTCCATAGCCCTTCCTTGGGGACATCATGCCTAGGAGGGACTGATGGGGAAGGGAGCTACCCCATCCACAGCTCAGGCTCCCCCCACCTCACTCACTTCTGGTTACCTCTTGGGGCATGGAGGTGAGGATTAAAGATGGATAGGAGGAAGGGTTTCCTCACTGATAGAGGAGGAACCTGAGTTGATGATGATGATGTGGAGGAGAAGGAGGAAGGAAAGAAGGGGCAGGGAGCAGGCAGAAGGGAGGGGGAGAGGAAGAGAATCAAGGAGAGAGGAAATGGACTTTCCTCAGGCTGGAGGAAGCGGCCTCCACATCTGGCCAGCTCCTTCATGGAGGTGGTCTCACTGTGGTTAGGGAGTCATCCCTTATGCTTCTGCTGATCAAAGTTCCCCTCCTTTAAAGGCCCAGCTCAGAGACTCCCCTAACCACATGCTCCCCTCATCCTCTTCCAGCAGTCTATGTCCCACTCTTTCTTGATACCTTCAGGTTTGAAGGCATTTTCACAAAACAATTGTTAAACCTACTAAAACCTACTCAGCATTGCCCTTTTCCTAGTTGCTAGCACCAGGTAGGGCACCAGGTATGTTCTCAATAAACATTGTTGTTGGTAGGTGCCATCGAGTCGGTATCTGACTCATAGCGACGCTCATAGAGTTTTCAATGGCTGACTGTTTCGGGATTGCCTTGGGAGTGGATTGCCAGGCCCTTCTCCCATTTTTGCAGTGCTGGGAATTGAACTTGGGACCTCAGAGACTGCAGCGCAGCGCTCTACCAACTGAGCTAAATCCCAGCCCCTATAAACATTAGTGGCTTAAATTTAATGGGAAAAAATTCCCTAGGCTTTTCTAGAGAACCATGTCAGGGCCCCTCTCTACCCTGAGGCTTGGCTCCTGCAGAAGGCCGTGCTCTACCTTCCACATCTGCACCTCCAGGTGCAGCACATTGTTTGACCTCCACAGAGACACCTGCTCTATGTCCTCGTTTAGGGAGCAGAAGATAAGCTAAGAAAGTCTCATTCTTCCAGGGGCAGGGAGCCCTCCACTGCATAAGCCAAACCTTGGACCAGGCAGGTGTTCAGCTTCTTTGAGGAGGAGAGGGAGGAGAGGGAGAGGAAGGATGGCTGAAGGGTTTGTCTGGAGTCAGATCACTGAAGCTCTGAGTGGTGGAATTAAACACCAAGAGCTTGTGAACAGGGTTCAGCTGGGAGGTGGCCTTCTCTGACCCCAGGCCAGGCTGGTAGCTCATCTGGGTTCCTATCTTAGTGATGATCATGTTGCCTGTCCCTCTGTGAGTGAGTCTCTCTCCTCTAGGAACCAGAAGCCCCTTAGAAGGACATGCTCCTCTGCAATTCCCTGTGCTCAGGGCCTGTCTCCTGAGGAATCACCCAGAAGTGGGAAATTCTGAAAGGAATCTGGTCCCATCCCTCCTTTCCTCCTAGTTACTGAGGGCTGGGTTGTGGGAGCTGAAGGAATTAGCCAGGGCCCTCATCTGTGGCTCCCGTGGGACTGTAGTCAGCTTCCGTGGCCAGGATAAAGCAAGTGACCGAGGTATGCCTGGTTATAGTCAGGCCCCTGCACCCTGAATTCCACAGAAAGCTGTCAGTAAATCCAAAAGGGAACAAAGTTGAGCTGAAGTCTAGAAAGAAAAGGCAGGTGAAGACACTGAGGCAAGGGAGCCCTTGTGGTCTGCAGCAACACTAGGTTCCTCCGTTCTGAAGAGCCGTGGTGAGAGGCAAAGGCAGGTCTGGTTCCTCTCTGCTCTGAATCTTCTAGCTTGGACCCAGGAGACTGTGAGATAGGGGTGGCAGGCAGGAGGGAGGGCAGGGCAGGGCAGGGGGCAGTGCCTCAGGCCTCCTCAGCTCCCCGGCCTCCTGGCTTCAGCTTCTCCAGGGTCCTGCTCACAGTGGACAGGCCGCTGCGTGCCCCTGCGGGGGAGACCAGGATGTGGCTGCCTGAGCACAGCTCCCCATAGAGCTGTGGGTCAGAGAAGCCCAAAAGGCCCTAGGGTGGGAGTGCCTAGGGATCCCAGAGCAGAGCTGTGATAGGTAGGGAGAGGGGGAGTTTTGGAGGGTAGTTCCGGCCTAGTGAGCACAGGATGGCCCATCAAGACAAAGCCACACAGAGCTGAGGAGGGGCAGGCTCTGGAGCTGCTTCCTAGCTGTGTGATTTGGGTGTGTTACTCAATCTCCCTGTGCCTCAGTTTCCCCACATAAGCAATGGTTGTGGGAATTAAGTGAGTTAATACTTGTAAAGCACTTGGGAGAGCATCTGGAATGGAACCTTCTGCTGAGTCAGGAGTAGGCATCTTCCCCCTGGTGGTGGAGGCCCAGGGTCTGGGGCCACCTTGGAGACACTCCTGCCCTGGGGTTTTCCAGGGCATTGGGGATGGGATCAGGGAGCAAGAAGAGGCCCAGTTTCAGGTATCAGCACTGAGAGTCAGATTTCACCAGAGAGGGAAAATAAACTAGGGCTGGGACCTGGGGAGGGGAAGGGAAAGAGGGGGAGTCCCATTGTCATGCTGGGCAGGACAGGGAAGCCCTGAGGACAAGTGAGATTAGTTCAGCTCAGCGCAAGAAGGATTTGAACATATCGAGAAACCCCCCAGCTCTGCAGTTTGGCAGGGTTGAGGAAGCCCTGCTATGTGCCCCTCAAGGCTCCTTCTTGGGGCCCACAGAGCTGCCTGGCCAGACATGGGAGAGGAAAGATAGATTCTAGAATTTCAGGAACTTACCTTCCTTATTGCCACTGGTGTTGGATCTTCCCTCCCCCTGGTCTGGCCCTGGGTTGGGGTGAATTCTCAGGTTCCCTGCAGGATGAGACCACCCCAAATCCCTGGTTACTGAGATATCCCCCAAACCAGCCCAGTTTGAGAAGGGAAGTCCTTCCTGCTGTCTATTCTCTGTCTCTGCTGCTCTCTTTGCTTCACTGCATTCCTTTGGGTCTCCTATGATCTGGGTTGATTTGGGGAGGGGCAGAATAAAAGTCCTTGAGGGAGATGGCAGATGTTTTAACGAGGCGGGAGTCCTGGGGAGAACTTTTTGTTGTTATTAGGTGCCATCGAGTTGTGTCCGACTCACAGTGACCCTCATAGAGTTTTCAATGGCTGTTTCAGGAGTGGACTGCCACATCCTGCACCCATTTTTGCCGTGCTAGGGATCGAACCTAGGGATATAAAATGCCCCACACAACTGAGGGGGCTGGGAGTCTGTATGTGAGTTGCTAAGAGGAGGTGGGAGCTATTCAGAGGTTGTTGGGTCTTAGGGGAGGTAGAGGGTCTATATGGGGGTCAGAGAGAGTGATCTGAAGGTCTTAGAGGCTTTGGGGGAATAGAAAATCTCTCAAGGGAGAAGGACTCCCTAGGTGCGACACCTTTGCTCAGGCAGTTGGCTGGATTCTGCTACACTGTAGCCATGGCGACGCCTGCACAACACACACAGAGCAACTGCAACATAGGGCCAGGAGCAGTTGCACACGTGGACTTGCCAGCTGCTTACACAAAAAAGGGTCTGGCTCAGTCCTAGGTGGAGGGTCTGCTGGGGGTGGGAGGGAGGGCTTACCTATAGCAGGCAGGATGCGGTCCAGATTGAGCCGAACCTTCAGGAAGGGGTAGGCAAAGATGAAAAGCCCTGAGAAGAGAGACCCAGAGAGGTTCTGTGATGGAAAGGGGACTGGCTGGTGTGGGGTGCAGGAGGCTTCGTGCCTGGGGTGTAGTTTATCAGGGTGATGTGGGTGCATATGGGAGGATATGCAGGATTGGGACTATGGGTGCATAAGTGGAAGCCAGGGAGTGTGTGCATGGGGTAGCTCCCCAACACCCAGACTGGGCTGCGGGGACAGTGCCTATTTGGAGAAGGGGAACTATAGACCATGAAGGCTGCTGTCTCTTAGCATTACCTTGCCCAAGTGAAGGGCAGATTGGCTTCCTTCTTATTTGCCTGGAATTGGGCTTAGTGGACACTAACACCATCAACATCTCCCATCCCCTCCCCCCCTTAGGACCTCCAGGGCTGGACTCAGGGGCTCCTCTGCATGCTCCTTCCCACCCAGTCCTGGGGAGGGGTAGCAGCAGAGAGGGGCCTGCCTTGCCCACTCCTACTTCCTTCTCAGACCAAGTGTCTATGCCAGAATTCACAGGTACCCATGCCAGCATCCCCAACCCAGGGCTCTGGCATGTGCTTTTCGACTGGGGTAGGGAGGTGTGGTGAAAGAGGGCACTCAGCATCACCATGGGATGTCAGTGGGCCTGGCCCCGACAGAGAGATGGACAGAGCTGCTGCTGAGACAAACAGGGAAAGAAAAGGGATTCCTTTGAATTGTGCTGTTTTTTGGACCCCCATCAACCACCCCAAATAGGCTGATGAATCCTGCTACAAACATAAGAGCCCTCCAGGGCTGTGGAACCACAGGGGTGTGTGACAACCAGCCCCCATCAGTCTCCTTATCAGCAATGGGAGCCCCAGCGCACTCCTGCTCCCCCCTCTGCCCCTCTACCACTGAGGGCTGCCTTGCTTACTCCTTGAGCTTCCACTCTCCCCAACCTGTCCCTGCTGCCCCGCCCTACTACCCAGTGTTCATTCACCTGATCAGGCCCCTGCTCCCCACCAGACTCTCCTCCTTTAACCCAGCCCAGTGCCTGCTTACCTAGCCCTGCGGCGCCAAGAAAGATACCACCTACGGCAGCTGCGGCCTTGGAAACAGAGACCCCGATGATGATGCTGCCAGCCAGCAGGCCGAGCGCCACACAGCCCAGCTGCAAGCAGCGGAAGTCTCTGCTGCTGATGGGGATGTCCATGCAGGTCTACCCAGAGCACTGCCTCCAGCTGCTCCTGGGAGTCTCTGTCTTCTTGGATGTCCCCTTGTTGGAGCCCCACCTACAGGATGGAAGTTTCTAGGCTGTAAGAGTTGGGGCTGGTAACCTCTGGGTTTATCTGCTACACTACCCCACAGCTCTCCTAGGGGCTTCTAGCCCTACTGCACTTTGACCTGGGCACCCCAACTTACTCCTCCTACTCTGCTAAAGGCCTATGGAGCTGGAGGCCACTCTTGGGACTCCTGCCTAGCCACATTTCCACTTTGGTTGCCAGAGTTCTAGGGAGCTGGGGTCGGCCCATGGGATCCTTCTCTGCCAGCCTCCACCTGGGACCTGGGAGAGCTTGGCCCAAGATCCCCTGCCCAGGATGTCCTACCCTTGCTCCCCAGAGCCTACTCAATTGCCACAGAGCCTTGGCCTATTAAAGTTTAAAACAATGACTGGGGTTGGGGTGGGGTCCAGGGGACATGGGCACCTCAGGGTTACAGGCAGCAAGGAGGTATTGAGTTATTTATGAGGTTGCAATGTGAGCCTCTGCCTGGGTCCTAGAGGCCCAATGGCAGTCAGCCTAGGTTCCACTGTTGGTTCCTGAGCAGGAAGAGCAAGCTGGTGTTTTTGCATGGCATTCATAATCCAGGAGTGTGAGGAGTTGCCCTGGTTACATGCTGAGGGCTCACTCTGCTGTCCTCTGTCCTTCGGCCTGTGGATGTACCTGGGGTCTCTGCTTGCAGACCTAGAGACAGAAGCATGGAGGGAGCCCCAGACAAGGTTTATAGACTAGCCAGACTTTTTGTTGCTGTGACAAGTACTTGAGAGAAACAATTTAAGGGAGGAAAGATTTCTTTTGATTCATAGTTTCAGAGGTTTCAGTCCATGGTCAGCTGGTTCCATTGCTTTGGACCATGGCCAGGAAGAACATCATGGAGGAAGGGCATAGGGAAAGAAAGCTGTTCATCTCATAGTAGCCAGGATGCAAAGAGGAGTAACAGGAAGGGGCCAGGGCTAAGATATATTCTTCAGAGACATGCCCCTGGTGACCCATTTCCTCCAACTAGGCCACACCTCCCATAGTTCCACCATCTCCCAATTATCTATTCAAATTATGAATCCATTGATTAGGTCAGAGCCCTCATGATCTAATTGTCTCTGGGAATGCACTCATAGCCACACCCCGAGGTGTGCTTTACTGATCTCCTATGTGTCCCTCAATCCAATCAAGTTGACAGTTGAGATTAATCATTATAACTCAAGAGTTGGGAACTGTGCCAGGGGTGGTGGCGCACGCCTGTAATCCCAGCAACTCAGGAGGCTGAGGCAGGAGGATTGCAAGTTCGAGACCAGAAGTGGTCTGCATAATTTAGCAAGACCTTGTCTCAAAAAAGTAAAAAAATGGGCTGAGGGTGCAGCTCAGTGGTCTAGCACTTGCAAAAGCATGCAAGCGCGAGTCCCTGGGCTCAACCCCCAGTACTACAAAAAAAAAAAAAAAAAAAAAGAAAGAGTTGGGAACTGTGAATGGAATGGAAAGAGGAGAAGGAGAGAGAACCCTTCAAGTCCACTCTCTACCCTGTCCCTCTCCACTTCCCCCTGTCAACCTCTGAATCCCAGGCAGAGCTGATGGGTCTTAGGTTGAGGTTTGCATTCAGGGGAGCCCCTTCTCTTTAGGTGGGCTTGTTATGTACCCCCCTTTAGTTGCCAGTAGGATGAGAGGGTGAACTTTTCCAGGCACCCTGGGAATCTCGGCTGGGAGCTGACAAGGAAGAGCAACAGCAGTGGTGGCTAAGGGAAAGGGTTGGGTGGAGGGATTGGGGAGCTGGGTGTTAGGAGGCTGGAGCACAGCTGGCACCTTGAGACTTTCTGGCCTGAGCACCTCCATCCAGCCTAGGTGGCCTACTTGTAGGATCCACCAACCTGAGGCTGGGTGGAGGTAACTCAACCCAACCAGGCCTTGATCCCTGTCCCCTGTTCCTGGCTCCTAGTTCCAGCCTTTATTGTTAATTGTATTCTCTGGCCCTTTACAGATTAGGGGCTTCCTAGTCCCAGAATATGGCCTGGCCTCATCTGTGCAGAGTTCCATTTTCCTGCTTGTAATCCTGTCATCAGCTCCACAGGCCTCTTTTTGGTTGCCCCCTCTCTCTCTACCATGTCTGCAGTCTCAGCCAAGCTCGAGGTCTCCTGCCTCCATAGCTGCCCCCTCCACAGGCCCTCCCAGTTCCTGCCCTACCTCCCTGCCATGTCTGCCCAGCTCTTGCTGTCTAGAAAACCCCTCCTTGGCCAGCCTTGCCTCTGTGCAGCCTTCCTGACCATGCCTGGCCAGGGAGCTGCCCACTACTCTCCATGGCCCCCTTATAAGGGCTACCCTCTATCCTTGTTTCTTCTGTCTCTTCTGTACACTGAATCCCACAGGACAGGTCAGGTGACCTGAATCCCAGAGTGACCTGTGGGGGGCTTCTGCACTTAGGACAGAGTGCCCGGTGAGGCTTGGACCTGCACAACCACCTTAGGTGAGTTAAGGGGAGGGCTGTGGGCCCAAGGGAACTTCTGTCTCTATCAATAGTCTTCTCTTAGTGTGAAACCAGGGCCTAAAAAGGCCCCGAGGTCACCAGAGGGTTGCTTCAGTTGCAGAAAGACACTGCCAGGAAGTCAGAGAGGAAGATGACTGCAGAACATGGATGGACCCTCCAGCCCCCATAAAGAGGAAGCCCCAGGAGCCAGGCATTCCATAGCCATCACTAACCCATCATCATCCCCTATGCCTCCTGCCAGGATGAGGTCTAAGTTTTCCTTATCTGGCATCAACTTATAGCTCCTATTTCAGTCATATGTAACTGGGCCCCCACTGCTAGTTTTAGAAGGAGCTGCCAAAATATGCATCCATGAAAATGGGTTCCTGAGAGGTTGCACATTGGGAATCTGAGCACCCTCTCCAATGCCCTGCCTCCCACTCTCCCTTAAGTGTTTGCAGCACTCTGGGCCAGGCAGGACCTGTGCTAGCTGCTCTCATGGTCCAAGGCTAAGGGAGCTCTCCCACACTGTCAGCAAGGCAGCACCTCCTACAGCCACGCTTCTCACTGTGCACCGGGCATCTGGGCCAGTCACTGTACCTCATCCACTGAGTGGGGCTAGGGTGCAGAGGCTGGAGGCAGGGATGCCTGTGCACTGTGACTTCCACATTCCAGATCACTCTGACCTCCAAAATCTGTAGATAAAATTCAAATTTAGATCTTTTTAAATTTTATTTTGACACTGTAAATCTCTCAGGGTACAGAAGGAGTCAAGGGAGGGAATTTGGAGGAGAGACACATGAAGCCATTATCAGTTACAAGATCATTGAACTGCAATGCCATTCCAGTTCTGTCATGGAATGGATAGGGAAACGGAGACATAGGGAGACAGATGAATTGTCCCAGAGTCAGTGGGTGCCCAGGTTCTGCTCAGTTGAGTTCTCTAGTATGGCAGCCCCCAATCTTTTTGGCGGCAGAGACCAGTTTCATGGAAGACAATTTTTTGATGGACCCAGGGAGAGGAGGGTGGTTTTGGTTTATGAGTTGATAGGGAGCAGCTGTAAATACAGATGAGGCTTTGCTCACCTGCTGCTCACCTGCTGCTCACCAACTACTATGTGGCACGATTCCTAACAGGACACAGACCAGTACTAGTCCATGGCCTGAGGGTTGGGGACCTTGCTGTAGTATATCTCTCACCTGAATTTCTCCATTGTCTTATATGAGGTGGGAGGAATTGGCATCCTTATTGTCTTAATTCATTTTCTGTTGCTATAACAAAATACCTAAGGCCCGAGTACTTTATTTTATTATTTATTTTTTATTAGAAATTTTTAACATACATCATAATGTGATTCATTTTGACATGCTTTTCATTGTGACAATTTTCATATATGCACTTTGATAAACATTATTCATATAGGTTACCCCTTACCCTCCCTTATGCTTCCCCCCTCCCCCCTTTCCCATCTAAGTTTCCCATCCAAGTCTTCTCTATCTTTTACTTAGTATTTTTCTATATGTCCTTGGGTTCCAGTTCTGTTTAAGATAGAAACTTTTCCTGTAGTGGTCTTTGTTTTTATCTTGTTAGAATGATTACATGCGATTTCTAGTCCATTTATATTGACATCATTCTTATCTCCCCCCCCCTTTTATTATGATCTGACCTTTGAGTAGGATTTTTCCTTCTTGTAATTTTGAATCAGCTCCCTCATATGAGTGAGAACATGTGTTGTTTCTCTTTCTGAGCTCGTGTTCGTTCACTTAAAATAATTTTCTCTAATTCCATCCATTTTGCTGCGAATGACCCTATTTCATTTTTCTTGATTGCTGAGTAGTATTCCATTGTGTATATATACCATAGTTTTTTTATCCATTCTTCTGTTGTAGGGCACTTTGGTTGATTCCATATCCTTGCTATTGTGAAAAGCGCTGCATTGAACATGGAAATGTAGGTGTCTCTGTGGTATGATGACCCATCTCCCTTTGGGTAAATTCCCAATAGTGTTATAGCTGGGTCATATGGTAGATCTATTTTTAGTTTTTTGAGGTACCTCCATATTGATTTCCACAGTGGTTGCACCAATTTACAGCTCCACCAACAATGTAAAAGTGTTCCCTTTTCCCCGCAACCTCGCCAGCATTTGTTGTT